>JAYESA010000013.1:163861382-164016382 GCA_036927795.1 Iris macrosiphon | reverse complement strand
GAAGCCGTCGCTGATTGACTGCACGAAGGAGTGCTATCGGACCGGGAGACTGAACCTGCTGGTGGAGGAGGACGAGGAGGCGAAGAAGGACAGGATGAGGCTGGAGAGGTTTGCGTTGGTGGGTATCTCTTGCATTCAGGAGGAGCCATGGATGAGACCTAGCATGAAGAAAGTGGTGCAGATGCTGGAAGGAACAATCGAAGTTGCTATCCCTCCCAATATGTATTCACTCCATATGTAATGTAAGAACAAAAGTTCGGTCGGTCGGTCGATCGATCGATCGGCCAGTCAGTAGTGTATAAGTACTCCTATACTTATTATAAACATGATATAATATATAACTAATCTATTTAATATTTATTGGTATACCTTTCCAGAACCAGAGCTCTACTGTGGTATGTAGTTAGGCCTACTAAGGGTCTCATTTCCCATAATGAATGGAGGCCCAATATTTTATCAAAAATCCTACAAAAACTCTTAAAATTTTGAACTCGTGACATCTACAACCGTTGGATTACATCTATCTTACGCTTTGACTTTTTTCAAGGACCTAAATGCAAAAATATAATGGACTAAATTGAAAAAAATGTACAAATGTCATATCTTTATTGCAAATTCATGTTTTGAGTTCATATTTGAGTTTTTGTAGTCTATCTAATATTTTATATGTGAAGAGTAGCATGACATACATATAATTGACTTTGGAAATGGTAAGTTTACAACCAAATGCTTATAACCTTCTTACAACCTCTCTCTCCACCCTACTATATGGGTCCCACCCGGCCCCAACTCTCCCCTCCCTCTTCTAATGGAAGCTGGCCACGTGGAAACCTCAATAGTAACAATAAAAGTGGCTAACTTTGGGTAATTTTCTAATCACGAAAACCTAAACGGGCAATAACTCTCATATTTTTCTAATCAGCGACTTTCACTTACTACAATTAGTATTATGGAAACCAATGTCGCTAGGAGTTGTTGGACGTTGCTAATTTTTTTATTACAACGACGTTTTGCGACGTTTTATTATTTAAGTCACAGTATATTATTTAATTGGCAATGTCCTTATTGGACGTCGCTAAATCTTTTCACATACAGCCAATCGAATTCACTTTTTCTCTATTCAAAATTTTCTCCCAAATGGAAATCCCCAAAAGCTGAATTCAAACGCCGCTCCCCTTCCCCTCCGGCACTCCTCCTCCCCTCCCCACCGGCGCTCCTTCTCTCCTCCGGCACTCCGCCTCATCGCTCCTCCTCCTCTCCACAACTCCAGCACTCCGCCGCACCGCTCCTTCTCACCACCATCGGTCCTCCTCCCCTCCGGTCGACCCCTCTCCTCGGTCAACACCCTTGTCTCGGTAAACTATAACCCTCTCTCTCTCTCTCTCTCTCTCTCTCTCTCTCTCTCGTAGCACGGATACTGACATGACACACACACACACACACACACACTGACATGATACTGACACTGACATGACACACACATACTGACACGACACATACACTATCACAGACATAGACACACTAGATAGAGTCCTATGTCTACTTATGATACAGAGTATGATACCTACTGTCCAGAATTCAAATTAGGCTTTTAGTCATGAAATTAACTAAGAAAGAGGTCCATTTAAGCATAATTGAAACCATGGACCTACTAGGTAGGTCCCGAATAATCTTGGACATATTCCGGGGATGTATCAGACCCCAAAAGGTGATTAAATTCTATTTTCTTTTCAATCCAGCACCTACATGTGCTAACGTACATTTAGCATTTGAAGTAAGGAACAAGTACAATATGGTATGTACATTACCGTTCTTAGGAAATGACAATGATGTTTGTACAATATGGTATGCATATATGTATATTATATATAGCTTGTGCACAGTATGGATATCCAATTTTAAGTTAGGTCAAAACATATACAACCGATATGGAGTATGCATATGTGTCTTTTATTTTGAAAATTCTAAATGTTTATAATATAGAATATATTATTCTCTGAATATCATATATGGTTAGGTTATATAGATTTTTGGGTACTCATTATAAAGTATTTATATTATGATTCAAAACTATTATAATAACATTCTTTTTTTGTCGATCCCCACAGTTGGAAATGATAATGTATGCATCCAACATTTTTTTTAGTGTGCACTTCTACCTAAACAAGTTTACTAAACGGTTACATATTTAATAAGTCGTTGACAAAAATTTGATTTTGCAAGAATAAGACAAGTAGGTCTTCGTGCTAGATAAAATGGTAATATTATCGACTTGCTGCATTAGAGCATATACGTCCTCCTGGTCCGGCAACATCGACATCGACTCCACCAACGATACTTCCTCCTCCTAGTTCAATATCACAGTGACACTTTCACGGTAGAAGTTTGACATTCTCATATTCTAGTTGTGCGGCGATGCTCCTCCTCTTGATCATCCTTAGTCTTAGGTTGGACAGATTATTTGTGTATTTGTATGACATTGGCCCATTTTTGGCTCTTTTGTATCTATATTTCATTCTTTTAGAGACATGGGGATATTTATTGTAGACTTCTAGACTTTTATGTATATCGACAGTATATATGAATTTACCGGTGAGTGTTTCACTGAAGGGGTCGACGAACCCAAAAAAATCAACAGAGGGTTGCTCCAGATCTATTTTTATAAACTATGAATCTATTTGTACAAAATATAAGCAGGTTGTTATGAAAACTATTTTACAATATATATATATATATATATATATATATATATATATATATATATATATATATATATTTACAGGAAAGCGACGTTTAGTAACGATCAGTGATGCATTAAAACGTCACTAATTAGTACCATCATAACGTCGTTACTCTGTACCATGGACGTCCCTAGTTATCGCTAAACGTTGTTAATATGCTGACATGACAATATTTGCCATGTCATCTTGACGTAGCCAAGTACGTAGAAAAACGTCGCTAATTACAATAATATTGGCTACGTTTCTCGACACAGTATGTGTCGCTAATTAGGCGACGTTGTAACGCTGAACGTCGCTAAATATAAAAATATTAGCAACATGAAGACGTCATTTTCATGACCCGTACCCGATGTGAGGGTACGAGTACGTGGGTACGTCTAGCCTACGTCGCAACATCGGCGGTAGAACACTGTCTAGGTCAACAATATTATCTAAACATCTTACAAAATATATATAATATACCTGTCAATGATATTTAAACTCCAAATAGAGGACAATATAGCAATATGATTATCAATATGCAATCACAATAAAACTAGAGAAAGATATAGCACGATATGGAATAGAAGAAATAAAAATCACAAGTCACAAATATAATCCAAATCCAAGTCTAATAGTCTAGCACAAATAGTCTCAATATATATATATATATATATATATATATATATATATATATATATATATATATATATATATATATATATATATGCCAAAATGTCTAACTGAAAACACATCCAATATAATAAATAAATAACTAAGTCTCTTCAACAGCTGACACTAGCTCATCCTGCTCTAAGGACGCTATCTCAACTTGCTCACCATTATGTGGTTCGTAGTGTGTAGGACACCAGTCCTCTAAAGAAATATCTGAGAAATATATTCAGTCAGGATTGAAATAAAGTATAACCCAATAACAGTTCCAATAACTGCCTGAAACTATGAAACGGTAATAACAATAAAATTAAATGATGAAAGTAACTGGATTAGTAAATATCACGAAAGGAAATATCATGGCAGATAATAGAAATAACTGAGAGCAATATGGTAAGAAAATATCACTATAATGAACTGGAATGAAGAAAATGTAATAATAAGAAGTGTCTTGATATATTAGTAAGATATGTGATCGGCTTGGGCCTAACACGATATATAAATAAAAAAGGGGAGCTAGCTTGACCACACGTGAGTTGCATGATCTTCTAGCTATCACGGGCTATAAGGTATGATCACATATCCACTAATACTTCCTCTTTCCCTTGACTAGTACATGAATCTAAATCATGACACGTTATAACCCATATATCACGATGCACAGTCTATAATATCATGCACTATGATCACGATCTAAATAATCATGGTAATCACTGATTAATAACAAAAAATGACATGACGATCACTGAGTAATCACCATAATAGCATCTCATGACAGGGATCCACGTATACCAATCCGTGTAACATCGTGTCAGGAATCAAATATATTAATACTAAATATATGTAACATATGACTCGATATCCGAGCTGGTGTCACACAACCCTATATATGAAATATCATGTCAATTGGGTGTAATGAAGTGATAATAAGCCCAAATGCACTAAAATATGATGTTCTAGGCCATTTCTAATTCATACTAGTCAAACTAGGTCAAACTAGGCCAATAACTTAATTTTAGGTCCATTCCTAGTTTTTAGGTTGATTTCAAGTCTAACTAATGAATACTAGGTTGTACATAGGTTTCTAGGTTCAAAACTAGTTAATACCTTATTGTTTGGCTATACTAGTTATATAGATACTAAGTATCAACTATATATACTATAGACTTATAAGTAGTGACATATATACCTTCCCTATCTAGTATCAATATCCAAATTTCAGATATCTTCTCTATAATTATACCTTTATACAACTTACCTAACCAAAATATTATCTATACTGCTACTGCTACCCTTGTACATCCCACACACTGCAACTGGATTATGCATACTTGCACACATACCCTTCTCAATATATGGTACCTAATTACCAATCCTAGATACCTTGACATGGAACCCTTAACTCCAATACCCGTGTAACGCCTCACAACCGCACGGTGTGTTACGCTGAGTCGGATTGAATGAAACAAATGCTGGTTACATTTGATTTGTTGGATTTTGGGAAGAAGTATTGATTGAGTTAGTTTTGTGTGCAGATGGCTAGCAGAGTTCGATGGGATTCAGGTGTTCGTTCAGAGCAGTAGTGATATAGCTGGATTGGAACGATAATGCCGTCTTCCTTAGTCCGATCGGTCGGATGATTTGGAGAGCACGGCCTGCTCGCACGGTCATACCAGTTGAGTAGATCGTGCTTGCATCGGACCACAGGTAAAAGGAATTGCCCGTATCGGCAGGATATGATGCTTAACGGAATCAAACATTGTGAGTGGGCTCTTTTCCTTTTCCTCTACTCCTTCATGCCTAATAATATGGAAAACACGTAAAGGCTTGAACACTTGGGCTGAAACTTAGGAATCACTACACTAAGGCATGCATAGAGTGTACGTCGTTTGCTTGGATAGGATTATGGCTTGAATTGGTTTTCGCGTTGGATAGTTGGAGCTAGAGTTGGATTATACAGTTGAGACAGTCGGTTGGATAATTGGGATTATGCTTGGACGGTTGGAATGATACATTGAGGCATTGGGAACATCGGGATTTGGGCGAGCGAGCGTGCATCCGTGCACGAGTATCACTTGGTCGCTTTGTCTTGCAAAGCGAGCAGTTGTGGTTCAAAATCGAATAACTGCATCGGCGAGGGTATTGTGCCACTGTTAGGGCATTGTGCCATGGGTTTGTTCTGAGTTAGGGTATTGCACCCAATTTGAAATACTGTGTTGAGAAGAGGCATTGTGCCTATGGAATAACTTGATATTTGGGTGCCTTGGGCTATATATTGAGGTTTGGTTTTGGAATCCTTGGTTGGATATGTTGGAAGAATGGTTATGGATGCTTTGGTTGGATATTGGTTGAATGAGTCTAGGATCGCTTGGTGGAGCGAGAATGTTCGATCCTCTCGTCATACCTACTTGGTGTCTGCATGTCACAGACAACCTGTGTTGCACGGGGTTTGGTCTCCTCGAAGGGGAAGGCTCCGGGGCACCGGGACCGTTCGGCCATGGAGGAGACAATTTGGTAACGTGCCTTGGGCGCGGAACAGGCAGTTGGATGCGATCCAGGTGGATTAGCTACTTAGCGCTGTTTCGAGTAGAACCGCATTTGATCAGTCCGATCAACGTCCTTTATGGCTTGGCCAGTGACTTCATATAGATAAGAGTTGGTTTGTTTTTCTTTGGTTGGTTTGTGCTTCATGTAGGCGCGGCCACCTTGCCTCGGCAAGAGTGTGCACTTCAAGATTGGATTGTAAGTTTTGGTTTGAGGATAGATATTGAGGCATTGGATTGTTGGTTCGATAGTCTCGTTGCTTGGGCATTGAGTAAGACGGATTGGCATGCTAGTTTCCTTCGGGTTGGATATATATTTGCTTGTCGATTGGCTTGAGTTGAATGCTTGCATGCTTAAACTGCTTTATAGCTTTCCTTAACATGTTATCCCTATGCCATGAAATGAATCTAGGATTCAACTAGAAAGATCACCATATAACTGTTTGCATTCACTATTTTTACTTAGTGTCGGCTTAGGCGAGTGGGTTACCCCGCTCACCAGTACGGCTGTGTACTGACCCACGTTTATGGACAATATTTCAGGTACGCAGGCGTAGTGGCGCTGCTTGGATATACGAGACATGATGTATGAACTGTAAGTACCTTTGTGGGCTAGATAAAAGAGCAAGAGTATTTCATCGCCTTCGTGGCATCGCCTTCGTGGTATTGCCTTCGGGGCATTTCATTTGGACCCTATCGAGAGCTTCGTTGCGTATTACTCTGATGTGTGCTTGGTACACAATACTTGACTTTCGTTGCAACTTGGTTATTTCAATGATAACTTTGGTGTTTAACAACATCGCCTTGTACGAGCGCAACTCCAGGCTCGTACGGTATCACGTCTCGATGAGAATAATTGTCCTGCGGGAGAGCTGTAACGTGGTGATTCACGTTCAGTAGGGACTATTGAGCTTACGGGATATTGGGGTATGACAGATTGGTATCAGAGCGCCTGGTTCATTTTCTCGGACTTGGTCCTTCGCTTCATCACAAACTCTAAATAGCTTCCGCGTGTCGTTTAGCTCTTGGCTCTACTCAGTGTCGCATTGGATGTTTCATGCAATAAGTCTATATATTATTGGTTGTGGATGCATGTTGTGCTTCGTTGCATTACTTTGGTTGGTTTTTGTTAGATCGCTTAGCCTCAGTAGGCGTTGTTGTATTCGTGCAACAAGTTGGGTGGCGTTGTTGCATTTGTGCAACAAGTTGAGAGGTGTGTTGTTGCTTGGGTTGGCTTGGCTTATCGTTCAGGGAGTTTCTGATTGCATCAGTGGATCAGTTGGTTGGCAGACGAGATTGGTTATGCGGCATGTTGTGAGTAGAAGCATCAATTGAGAATGGATCGTTGCACGAGTTGCTCGTGTGGCGCATTGGTTGAGCAGGTTTGAGTTTGGCTTGGGAATATCAGAATAAGTTTGCACGAGTTGCTCGTACAACAAATGTGTGGAACAGTTGGGTATTGGGTTGGACTACTTGGAAGATGATCGTTGCACAGGATTGCTCGTGTTGCGAAAGTATCAGACGGTTTGAGAATAATTCGAAGTATTGAGAATGGGATATAGCTCAAGTTGCATCGCGAGATTGATGGAAATAGTTGGATGATTCAGGCATTGCTTGAGTTTTATGTCAGACTCGAGTTGGGGATGGTAGGATCACGCATGAAGGATGGTTCGAACGGATCTTGGATCAATGCAAGGAATCGTAATACGAGTAGCGACTTGATTCGGAGTGGTATATGGGATACCACATATTGAGCAAGGCATTGAAAATATTTTGGTTGGACATCAATGGAAATTGCCTCAACGGACTCGGGTAACAGGAATATAAGTTGATTGGTGCACATCGGCTGAGATGGAAAGAATGAAAATGGAGCAAGCGAATATTGAGTTGAGCAATCGAGAACGGACTTGTGCAAATGGAAGTATCGTTGGACTTGAGAGCATGGACGAGATCGGAACGAACGGTTGGGATACGCTTAGCGAAGCGATGTGCGAATTGAAGGATAGCGAGCACAGACTACGATTTTGGGCAACACATTTGAGCTGTTGGTTGAGCAATAAAACACGATCCGACTTGAAGGATTTTAGATATTGCTGCTCGAGAAGTCGACTCAGGTTTAGCGGAAGTAGAATTTTAGGAAAGATAGTGCAACGATGGTAGACGGGTTCTCCGAAAAGACGTGAACGGATTATGGCAACAACTGTAGGCAAAAGAATTATGGCGGACAGACTTTTGAAGATAGCTAAACGAGGGAGCAACGTCGGAACAAATTACTGTGCTGCTCGAGTAAGTTGGACGTGCATTGTGGGACGCGGAAAACGAATAAGAATTTGGGAGCAAGTCTTTGGTTTCGAGAATTATTGCAAGTCGTAGTGCGAGTAGACGAACATGCAATTCGAAAATTTGATGGATTCAGGACAGAACGACGGATTGATGAAAGACGGTTTCAACGGGCGTGGTGCTCAGATTCGAAAGTTCGCTCGGATGGAATGGTTCAGATTTACAGATGAGATATAGCATGGTTCATAGTAACTGTCCATCGTGATGATTACAATTATCGAGCGTAGCTTCGGGACAGCTGACCCTAGCGACTTGTCCGCCCGATCAGAGATGAATATGGTAGACCCATAGAACGACCCTTGAGACGGCGTATTTGGGGATGCGTCGAGGGTGGATGTGAGCGGTAATATTTGGCTTATTGACTGAGTGTTGGATTTGAGAGACCCTTGGGATAGTCTTCAGCTGAAGATGCAGCCGAAAGATCGGAGCGATGGTGGAAGTAGCCTAGTCAACTGATGAGATTCAGAGTCGCAGATTTTTATCGATGGCATCGCCTCTGACTCATCGTGCCCTGGAAGGGAATAGCATTCATATGAATTGACGACTGTGAAACTAGCTCATGAAGTTAAAGCAGCGGCTCGTTCAGATCAAATCTTTGCGAATACTGGAAGGGACGGATTTGCCTCAGATTTACAAGATGCATCGGAACTTAGTCTGGAAAGCGTGCTCGTTCAGAAGGCAAAGGTGATATCCTATGCTTCGAGGCAGTGGAAGCAGCGCGAAGAACTATTCCATGCGCAACCTAATAATTGTGGCGAGTGTGTCCACGTTGAAATCGTGGCGACACTATCCTTTTGGCGTGGCGACGAGATCTTCGTGGATCACACGAACCTCAATATAGATGTTCACCCAGTGAGGTATTGAGATGGCAGGAAAATGTGTTGGACTAAGCTGATCTAAGCAAAGTTTAATATTTGGATAAGTCACCTAGTTGGGGTAGTATCAGTTATGATGATCGTTCGGTGCACGAGATATATTTGGAGATGTTGCTAGTGCAGATTCAAAAATAAATGGATGGATTGAGTTGGAACACGAACTGATTGAGTCGGTGGAAAATTATCATATTTGTGAATGGTGCTCAATCGAATATGTTGGAATGAAAATCATGATTTGGTTCAATTGGGAGTAAAGAAATAGATGTCTCGAATATAAAGATACCCTTGTAACTTGTTCAAATTTGCTATTGCAAAGCTCGGCTGAAATGCAAGTATTTTAGGGACGCCTTAAATATGTGTACGATCCAAAACTAAGCGATACGAAGAATTCATATTGAGCTGAAAGGAGGATGTGGGAATTCGAGAATATGTACGAGTATTCAGCAGAGCGAGATGCTGAGTCAGGATCATGAATATGAGAGTTGCATAGAGCAGAGTTATGAATTGGACAAACGACATTTGATAAGAAATAAGTACCAGCAAGGTTCGTGGACGAACCTGATTCTAATTGGTATATTATGTAACGCCCCACAACCGCACGGTGCATTACGCTGAGTCAGATTGAATAAAACAAATGCTGGTTACATTTGATTTGTTGGATTTTGGGAAGAAGTATTGATTGAGTTGGTTTCATGTGCAGATGGCTAGCAGAGTTCGATGGGATTCAGGTGTTCGTTCAGAGCAGTACTGATATAGCTGGATTGGAACGATAATGCCATCTTCCTTAGTCCGATCGGTCGGATGATTTGGAGAGCACATCCTGCTCGCACGGTCATACCTGTTGAGTAGATCACGCTTGCATCGGACCACGGGTTAAAGAAATTGGTCGTATCGGCAGGACAGGATGTTTAACGGAATCAAACATTATGAGTGGGCTCTTTCCCTTCTCCTCTACTCCTTCATGCCTAATAATATGGAAAACACATAAAGGCTTGAACACTTGGGCTGAAACTTGGGAATCACTACACTGAGGCATGCATAGAGTGTACGTCGTTTGCTTGGATAGGATTGTGGATTGAATTGATTTTTGCGTTAGATAGTTGGAGCTAGAGTTGGATTATACAGTAGAGGCAGTCGATTGGATAATTGGGATTATGCTTGGACGGTTGGAATGATACATTGAGGCATTGGGAACATCGAGATTTGGGCGAGCGAGCGTGCATCCGTGCACGAGTATCACTTGGTCGCTTTGTCTTGCAAAGCAAGGATTTGTGGTTCGAAATCGAACAACTGCATCGGCGAGGGTATTGTGCTACTGTTGGGGCATTGTGCCATGGGTTTGTTCTGAGTTGCGGTATTGCACCCAATTTGAAACACTATGTTGAGAAGAGGCATTGTGCCTATGGAATAACTTGATATTTTGGTGCCTTGGGCTATATGTTGAGGTTTGGTTTTGGAATCCTTGGTTGGATATGTTGAAAGAATGGTTATGGATGCTTTGTTTGGATATTGGTTGAATGAGTCTAGGATCGCTTGGTGGGGCGAGAATGTTCGATCCTCTCGTCATACCTACTTGGTGTCTGCATGTCACGGACAACCTGTGTTACACGGGGTTTGGTCTCCTCGAACGGGAAGGCTCCGGGGCACCGGGACCGTTCGGCCATGGAGGAGACAATTTGGTAACGTGCCTTGGGCGCGGTGTCGGCGGTTGGATGCGATCCAGGTGGGTTAGCTACTTAGCGTTGTTTCGAGTAGAACCACATTTGATCAGTCTGATCAACGTCCTTTATGGCTTGGCCAGTGACTTCATATAGATAAGATTTGGTTTGCTTTTCTTTGGTTGGTTTGTGCTTCGTGTAGGCGCGGCCACCTTGCCTCGGCAAGAGTGTGCACTTCGAGATTGGATTATAAGTTTTGGTTTGAGGATGGATATTGAGGCATTGGATTGTTGGTTCGATAGTCGCGTTGCTTGGGCGTTGAGTAGGATGGATTGGCATGCTAGTTTCCTTCGGGTTGGATATATATTTGCTTGTCGATTGGCTTAAGTTGAATGCTTGATGCTTAAACTGCTTTACAGCTTTCCTTAACATGTCATCCCTATGCCATAAAATGAATCTTGGATTCAACTAGAAAGATTACCATATAACTGTTTGCATTCACTATTTTTACTTAGTGTCGGCTTAGGCGAGTGGGTTACCCCGCTCACCAGTACGGCTGTGTACTGACCCACGTTTGTGGGCAATATTTCAGGTACGCAGGCGTAGTGGCGCTGCTTGGATATACGAGACATGTTGTATGAACTGTAAGTACCTTTGTGGGCTAGAGAAAAGAGCAAGAGTATTTCATTGCCTTCGTGGCATTGCCTTCGGGGCATTTTATTTGGACCCTATCGAGAGCTTCGCTGCGTATTACTCTGATGTGTGCTTGGTACACAATACTTGACTTTCGTTGCAACTTGGTTGTTTCAATGATAACTTTGGTGTTTAACAATATCGCCTTGTACGAGCGCAACTCCAGGCTCGTACGGCATCACGTCCCGATGAGAATAATTGTCCTGCGGGAGAGCTGCAACGTGGTGATTCACGTTCAGCAGGGACTATTGAGCTTGCGGGAGATTGGGGCGTGATAACCCGAGTCCAACCCAGACTCCATGTTGCCAGATGCAACACTCACAGTATCAGTTGCTGTTAGCAGCATCCTTAAGCCCACTACCAAAATAAGTCAAATTAGCAACGCTTAAAAATGTCGCTAAATTGGTAAAAAATGTCGCTAATTAACATTAGCGACGTTTAAGGTTAGTCACGTTTTATCAAGTCACTGACAACAAAAATGTCGCTAAACGTCGCAATAGAGACATAGTTTAGCGACATTATTGCGTCGCAGTTTTAGCAACGGTTATCAACGTGGTGTCGCAATTTTAGCGAGGCATAGTCTATCGGTAAGATTCGGTACTATTTTATGAAATCAACGACATTTGGCGACATTTAATAGAGTCGTTGAATATCGCTAAACTTTAAGCGACGTGTACAGAGTCGCTGAACATCGCTAAATTGTCTGACTTCAGTGACTATCAGCGACGTTTAATTGCGTCGTAAACGTCGCTAATAGTTGCTAAATTTCTAGTGGAAAAAAAGAATATAAAATAGTTTCCAAACCAATCTTCCTACAGTTTATGAATTCATAATATATATAAATAGACCCGGAGCAACCCTCCGTTGAATTTTCTGGGTTCGCCGAACCCTTCGGTAGAACACTAGACACCGGTAAATTCACATACAATTAATATGAATAATAAAGTAAAATTTGAAGCAAATGACACATTGGAATTATAAATTGAGTCTCAAGAAAATCCCATCGTAAAGAATACAATAAATATCCACACGACTGAGTGAAAGAAATAAAGTCTGAAAGCCTCAATAAATGTATAATATTCATAAATGACCTAATATCATAGAGACCTCTAGAGTTTGAGGTATGAGTTTGCTTTGTTTTAGATTACGTGTTAAGGCTGTATTTGTTTTAGGTGGGAGATCTGGTGTTTCTGAGGATTTCTCCTACACGGAATACGATTCGCTTTGGTGGAGGCGGAAAGCTTAGTCCACGATACATCGGACCCTTCAGTGTTCTTGTGAGGGTCGGTGCAGTGACCTTTAGACTAGACTTGACGCCTGCACTAGAGGAAGTACATGACGTATTTCATGTGTCGTAACTGAGACGGTACATGGCAGATCCCATTCACATACTAGATCACTTAGAGATCGAGGTTGGTCTAATTCTTAGCTATCTAGAGCAACATGTGGAGATTTTGGATCACAGGAAGAAGGTGCTGTGTGTAGTGCCCCATTCCGCGTCGGCACTATTTACAAGAGATTGATTTGCTGACTCAAAAAGGATATATTCCTTAAGAGCTCCTTGTTGAAGCAGGAGATGACGGATCAAGGTGAGTAAGCAGAACTTTATTCTCTAATTCTTGCACGCCTTAATAATGAATCTGAGTTTTTGAATGCCTGTTTGCTCAAGAAGATTATTTCATAAGAAGAATGATAGAACCTGCCTTGCATGCTTAATAAGAGAACTTACATAGCTTGTCATTGAAACGGACATGTCTGCTTAACTAGAGAACTTGAAGCACTTGTCTAATAGTAAGAGATTGCTTGAATATGTTTCACTATCGCTTGTGTTTTGAGAGAACCATATCGTGCTTGAACTTGTTCAGAGAGGGCGGCCAGTCCGCACAGAGATAGATGGTCTGCTGGTTTATCTTGTCTGTATCCTAGAGTTTATCTGATAGTGTTTCATGAATTCTCATCGGTAGGACAATAGCTATTGGTGAAGAGCTGAACCTTGTTTACGGCTGCTACAACGATAGTGAAGAGCAACCATGAGTCATAGCTGCTAATAGCATTAGATAAATGAGTCATTGGTTAGCTGAATTACCGCTACCAATCCTAAGTTTCCCGGGAACCGAAATCATATAGCTAGTTCTTCTTGTGTGCTTGAAAGTATGATAGTTCACTAAATGCACTTGTCTTGATTGAGATAAATAGTCTATTAGAGATCGATTATGGTTCACAATACATGCTGCGCACTGCACGATAGAACACTGACTCTATAGCTTGCTTGTATGTATTGAATATGCAAACTGGTTTCAAAGCTATGTTTTTGAAAAGATGTAAACTGGCTATAATCCTGAGCTGTATGAAATGAACTTAGGTAAAAGTAGCAAGATCACTAGTAATGTAATGTGTTGCTACATGCTTACTTAGTGTGGGTTTTGGGGGGGTGTAGCTTCTATTCAGTTGATTTATACTCACCAGTACTTTCTCCAAAGTGCTGACCCACCAACAGTTTAATTGTTCTTAGGTGCTGGATCGTCCAAAGAAGCGATAGGCGTACCTCATCCCTAGGACCCAAAAGTCTAGAATCGATGCCTCGAGCCGTATCGATATTGTTTTGAGCTATTTTTGTATAGAGGGACATAATGTATGGAACGGTGTCATTGTAATCGAGAGAGAGAGAGAGAGAGAGAGCTTGAGCGAACTGTAACCTCGGCCAAGCGCCGCTTGTAACACTTTTGAATATCAATAAAAGAGCTTGTTTTCATATGCCATTGTGTTCTTTACTTTTCTGTAATACATGTGTCGCTGCTCCTATCTTGAATAGCTTACTTGCCCTTGTTCAAAGCTTTGGCCTTATGTAAGCACACTTTAGGCTTGCACGGCATTATACCCATGCGATGATGATCGGTTCCGTAGGGACCAAGCGAGGATGAACGCCCCCCTACGGGACCGGGGCATGACATAATGGTAACAGAGCGACTCGATTCTTTGCCTATTGCGTTTTCTCCGACTCTGAGATATTCTCGATATTATATTGCAATAGAGCGTTCCATACAATAAGTCCACTTTTTGTTTGGACTTATCCACTGGTGGGGGTTGAGTTGGACCCAGATCAGACATGATAGGTGCAGTAGTTGGAGGTAAATTGACGTCGGGAACCTCGTAATCTCGCTGGTTGGTAAGGCCCGACCTGGTTGCCCCTGCCCAGGCCTCCTCAGCAATGGAAGAAACCATGTGGCATGACTTAATTTTTCATGCTTTAAACTTGAAGGAGGAAGGCACTGCTTGCTGTATCAAGTCTGGGACAAGATCCGGGTGGACCCACATGATCTCGCCCCGAGGTATAGTAAGAGGTATCAGCCCGGCTGCTTGGTCCCGAGATGGTGGAAGATTGACTACCTTCATTGTTGCCCTCGGGTTCGGGATGACTCCGTCCTGGGCTTTTGTCGTGGGAAAGTTACCGAACTAGAGGGACACCATGTTGGCGGCAACTGTCTTGTCGTCTAAGTCCAAGGTAAGGGCCTTGGTGTCAAGCAGGCACTGGATATACCGTTTGAGTGTATAGAAATCCCGCGTCGTATGTTGGATAGTACTTCAGATTGTTCATCTCGGCTGCCTCTACCGGGCGCTTGACGTCGGGGAGCCGAAGCTTACCACCCTTCATCAGTACGTCAAAGATGGACATAACATCGTTTTCTTCAAGGAGTAAGTCTCCTGGTGCTTTGGAACCTCAGTCAACTTTTGCTTGGGCTTCTTGGTTAAGTTGTATACCAGGGCTTGCTTCCCTTTCGTGGTTACTGTTGCCGCTGATATTATTGTTGGGACACTTTCCCCTATCATTAGAGACGGGAATTTGGATTCCTAAGAGCCGGGCGTCCTTTGTAGCGCCCCGCTCCGCGTCGGCGCTATGTACAAGTGATATCGCCTTGCTTGCTCGAACGGAAGTCTTCTCGGAGAGTTCCCGAACGATTAATCAAAGTGAGTGGACAGAACTATATTCTCTGATTCTTGCATGACTTAATAATGAATCTGAGTTTTTGAATGCTTATTTGCTTAAGAAAAAGTTTTCATAAGAAGAATGATAGAACCGACTCAGCATGCTAATAAGAGAACTTACATAGCTTGTCATTAAAACGAACATGTTGCCTAACTAAGAGAAAAATGTTTGTCAAAAATGGAATAAAACCATTGCTATGCTAAGAGAAAGATAGAAATATTGCATGCTTAGAAACACCGACACAACTCAAACGAACCCGTGCCATGCTAAGAGGATAAGTAAATGAATCGTTTGAATATGTCCCTTTGTAATATGCTATAAGAAGAGATAGTTTTGCATGTTAGAGATGAAATCAATCGTGCTTGCCATTATATGTTTCGCTTGTCTATTTTGCTAACGAACTGCTATAAGTTAAAAGTGTGAAAGATAGTCTAATAGTCCGCCCTGACGTCCGGTCCTTCGGGATCTTGGGGGGTGTGCTATTAGATTGTTGAAAAGATGTGTTTGCTTGAATAAGAGAAGAGTAGAGTCTAATAGTCTGCCCTGACGTCCGGTCCTTGGGGATCTTGGGGGGTATGCTATTAGATTGTTATATGCTTATGCTTGTGAATGCGAATGTGAATGTTGCTTGTTATGCATTGGTCTCGGACAACTTGTGCACAAGGTGATAGTCTCTCGATCAGTTTCTGGGGCACTGGGAATCGGTCGGTCCGGAAGAGATTGTGAGAGCACCCTGACGTCCGGTCCTTCGGGATCTCGGGGGGTATTGTTGTCCATTAATGGGGAAATCCATGGATCGTCATATAGATATGGCGCATGCTAGGTTTACTATCTTGCATACCTATCATTTTGTAACATCAGAAGATTGATACATAAGTTTATGCACATATGCATTTGTGACTAACTTGTGTGTCTGCTGCAGGGATAACCGTTCGTCTATGGGGTAAGAAATATGAGTTTATTCATAAGCCTGCTTGTTCATTTTGTCTGCATCATAGAGATTATCTGTTAGTGCTTCATGCATTGCATCGGTCGGACAATGGCTATTGGTGAAGAGCTGAACCTTGGTTACGGCTGCTATAACGACAGTAATGTGCAACCATGAGTCACAGCTGCTAATAGCATCAGATAAAGGAGTCATTGGTTAGCTGGATTACCGCTACCGATCCTGAGTTTCTCGGGGACCGACCTCTGATTGATAGTTCAACTTGTGTGCTTGATTGAATGATAGTTCATATATGCAAATTTGCCCCAGAGAGTTAGATTGATGCACAATACATGCTGTGCACTACACGATAGAGCAATGCCCCTATCGTATGCTTATAGTTTGAATATGCAAATTGTTTCAAAGTTATGTTTTCAAAAAGATGTAATCTAACTATAGTTCTGAACTGCATGAAATGAACTTAAGTAAAACTAGCAAGATCACTAGTAATGTAATATTTTGCCACATGATTACTTAGTGTGGGTTTCAGGGGGTGTAGCTTCTGTTCAGTTATTTTATCTCACCAGTACTTGTATAAAGTGTTGACCCACCAATAGTCTGCTTGTTCTCAGGTGCTCATTCGTCCGAGGAAGCGATAGTCGTGCCTCATCCCAAGGAACTGGAAATCTGGAGTCGATGCCTTGAGCCGCATCGAGTTTGTGCCTGCTTTGAGCTGCTTGTGTATAGAGGGACATAATGTATGGAACGGTATTATTGTAATCGAGAGAAGAGTGCTTGAGCGATCTGTAACCTCGGCCTTGTGCCGTTTGTAACACTTGTGAATATCAATAAAAGAGCTTGCTTTTCATATGCCATTGTGTTCTTCACTTTTCTACAATGTTATGTGCCGCTGCTTCAGTATTGAATAGCTTACTTGCCCTTGTTCAAAGCTTTGGCCTTGTGCAAAAGCATCTTAGGCTTGTACGACATCACGCCCGTGCGAGGATGATCGGTTCCGTAGGGACCCAAGCGAGGACGAACGGCCCTGCGGGACCGGGGCGTGACATCCTTGACCTTCTTCTCAGCGCTAATAATTCTTATGATGAGTGTCGTTCAATCTTTGAACTGGCTGTCGCCCATTCAGAGGCTGACTGCCGAAAGTAAGTTTCGACGACACATCTCCATCAATGTTGACTCAGGATTGCCTGGAGGCAACCTCAGCGCTGCTTGTCGGAAACTCTCGATATAATTTAGGGCGAGTTCCCTTTCCGCTTGGGTAACATCCATCATGGAGGACATCGCCATGTCTCTTCCTCCGTCATAGAATCTTTTGAGAAAAAGACCCTTGAGATCGTCAAATAATGAGATGCAGTTATCTGGCAGACTGGAGAATCAGTCGAATGCTACTCCAGACAATGCTCCCACAAATAGCTTAGTGAGAAGAGCAGCACTGCGAGGTAGGTTCCCCATTGTCGTCTTAAACTAACTCATATACTGACGGGGGGATGTCTTCCCTTTATATTGATTCAGATTGAGGGTTTATACTTGGGCGGATGTGGCACATCTTTCAACTCGGGGGGGGGGTATGGTTGTCGTATCTCGAGCTAGCATAGTGTGTCCCTATTGCCGAGTGAGTCCAGATGAGGATGGAGTTCTCGAACTTTCCTTATTGCTTCTCGGGCTTCATCTGACGCAGAAGGAGCAGATGGTCCTGGTAGGGCATGACGGCCACCCGCAGATGGAGTGGTTGCATTCGAGTCCCCATTGGTCCCATGGTTCTGATTTGTTTGACCTGAGGCCCTTGGTGGCTAGGAGGCTACACTTGCCTTGATGTCTAGCACTGCTTGGGTCAAGGCTTGCATTGGTTCACTCATGGTCTGCATCATGGCCTCAAGGACATCGAGGCGCTGTTGATCACTAGGGCCTTCATGCTCGTCCTCCGCCATGTATGTCGTTCTTACATGATGAGAGATGGACGGGATAGTAGACGCAGAACTTTTTGCTTCGGACTCTTCCAACGAATAGTCGTTAGGGAAGTTTGGTACTGTTGCTCCCTGTTCGGACTCATAGGGAGTACTACCCCCAGCGTAGGAGGCGACATCTTCTTTCCGATGGTGGCTACCCCCAGGGACTTCAGCATCCGTTCCTTAAGAATCATCATGTCCTCAGAACGTCGGATTATTGTATAGATCCGGGGGATTACTACCCCCAGCTTGTGTAACCCCCAGGAGTTTTGAGGAATAACTTCCCCCAGAAGCTTATAGCTTCTTCTTCGAGCGGGTGTCCTAGAAAATTTCTTTCGCATGTCCCGCTGCTAGTCCTCCTAGTAATCGCCTTCTCAATACGCTGGTTGAGAGTGACAGACTAGAGGTGCTGGAATTTCTTCCTCTTGTGGTGGAAGGGACCTTCTGAGCTGAGTAACATGAGGCAGAGGGAAGCTCCTCCTCCTCTGGTGTTTGCACCTGATCTTTAGAATTTTTCGGATAGGTGCCGTCGGAGTAGTCGTTGGAATACCGACTTCCTGCTTGTAGGTATTACCACTTTGTTGCAGCAGCAGTTGATGATAATTTTGGCACAGTGATGTCCTGGGGATGACACTTCGCATGCCATAGCTGCCTCACTGGCCTTGCGCTTGTGATTGATCATATTACGCAAGTCAGGCAAGGGGTGACTCACCCTTGTACCATTTTTGTGAGCACGGGTAGACCGAGCGCACGGGTGCGTGGGTGTTATTTTTTCCAGATCGTTAGTGGAATACTTTTGAGATGGAACCTATCCATTTGCCTTTAAGACTGGTTGCACGGGTTGGTCTAATATAGCTTTCCATCAGGGGCCCGTATAACAGCTAGCGGTGCCTTCCGACAGTCAGCAGAATGGATAGTTGCTTGAGCATGACGAGCTCATACTGCCCCAGACTTCTTCGACTTGGCACCCATAGGCGCATAATATGAAGTGTCCAAGTTTAGGTTTTCACCATTCTCAGTATGGCGCATAGGGTCAGCGCTACATGCGATTCGGTCAAAAATAGAGGTTTTGATGCTGCCAGAGTCGCATGCAGCCATCTGTCTACGATCATCAATCGATGCCGCATAATAAGTCTTATGCGGCCTCCTCTTTGGCCGCATAGAGCTTGCATCAACACTCGAACGTCTGACATCGTAGTGTTTTTCTCTGCCAGAGTTTGGGTAAAGAGCATTTTTTGCATCAGGCGAGGATGCCTCATGGACAGCCTGGGTGGACGCCTGGCAAGCGCCTTCAGCAAAAGAGAGAGAGAGAGAGAGAGAGAGATAAGTAGCGCTAGCTCCGCAGTTGGGTGAGGTGCAGTTTCCCTTGCTACCCACGTCATGCGGGTCTTCAAGTGGTAAGCACCCTTCTGGTTTTAAGAGGCTGCCGCATATGTAGTGGACGCATGATGTGCGGTCCCTACGGTAGCGCCTGCTCCACAGTTGGGTGTGACGCAGTGGCCTTTTATATCCACTTCTTGCGGGTCTTCTTGGGCTTTACTTGCCTTGGAGAAGGACTCGCACTGTTCCCCAAGAACATGTCCTCGAAAGCCTGATGGTCAAAGCGGAACACCAGTATCTTTTGAGTGGACCCGAGCTTGGCTCCGTCGGATTATGCCACAGCTTTCTCATCAGAGGAGAAAAACGTCCCCAACAGAGTCGCCATCTTGTTCGCAATTAAATTTAAAAGTTCTAAAAGTGCTTGATTTAGTTAACAAACGAAAAAAAGTACAAAGAGGTTCTAGACAGACAATCTAAGTACAATATTTTTTTGATCTGAGGTATGACGATGGACAAGGAGTACTATGACGTCTCATTTACTCTGTGGACGATCCGATGCAGGATGAAGAAGCTTATGTTCCCTCTTCGCTTGTCTTGGTATGCTCTCTCTGTATTAGCCGGGGTGGTATACTCTCTCTCTCTCTCTCTCTCTGAAGAAGAGAAAAAAAGCCAGCCCTTAGAATGTTCAAGTTGCTCCTATTTATAGCCATCGTGCTGTTGGACTATGGGTACCGCATATGCCTCTATTTTATTGCCACATATGGCTCCTTCAATAGAATATGGTTGCAATTGTAGCCGCATGGTATGGGCATATTGCCACGTAATTTTGGTTGAGATATGCTGTTAAAGAGATATCGGGGTTGATTTTAACCCGTTGTGTGCGTGACTTGGTCAGCTGGACACGTAGTCAGCACCAACTGTGCAAAGATCTTTTCAGTTGTAACAGAAAGATCTTGTGAGTTAGAGGCCGCATAGCAACTTGGCCCCATATTGTCGCGGTCGCATACGAGCTCTCGTTTGGCCATTGGTCGTCTGAACGCTCTGGCCGCATGTTGGCGATATTGCATGCAAACTCTCATCTTGCCTTTGGTCGAATGGACACTTAAGCCGCATGGTGACGAGGCCGCATGGGTCTTGTAGCCGCATACGTAGGACACATGGCATGGCACATTTGTCGAAGTAATTAATGTACTGATGTGACTTGTTGTATTTTTCTGAGCTGTCGTCTTCACGAGTCTCGAAGCATCTTAGAGTGATGATTGATGTGTCAGAGCTTTTGACAGACCTCAGAATCTATGCCAGGGGAGTTTTATGCGGCCTCCCTGCTCTGTGGTCTTTCAGGCGCATATAGTATATTATGCCGCTTTTCTGTGATTTGGTTGATCATGCCGTATATGGCTTCTCTGCGACTTGATTGTCCAGGCCGCATGTAGTTTTTCTGCCCTTGGTTGTTATGTTGAGGGAGCATGACCTTTATGCATCCTGCATGATTTTTCATGCTTCTACAACCTCTTGGCTTGGATCTCAAGCAATGTTCAATGCCAAAATTGCCCCCCCACTAATAATTAGTCATGAGGGTATTTAATTAGGGAGGTTAAATTAAGGAAGCTCATAATAATAATGAAGGCTAAATATAATCTTCTAATTAATCAAGAGGGATGACTTAATAAGTCTAAAAGGGCCTAGTCCAAATGTTGGACTCAATGAGTCATGACTAGTCTAATTAGGTCCACTAGTGTCAAGTCCAAATAAATAGGTTAATACACTAACCAATAAATAAATAACACAATGTATAAAATATAAACACTAAATAAAAATAACGTGTAGTGACAAAATTACCTCTATCTAGAAAAATTGTAGTGACATCGCTATAGCGACGTTTTGCGACTTTTTTTTGTCAACGACTAGCTGAAACGCGGCTACATGAAAATGTCACTAAAAATATTACTGATTTGAATTAGCGGCATTTTTTTCACAAATTAGCGACATTTTGTTGCATCGCTAATTTCTCTTATTATGATAGTTTGAAAATAAAATGAGAAATAAATATGAGAATGATAATAATTTTTAAAATGGTATTGATACGAAAAATTCTCCTAAAGTAGAAATACATGAGAACTTATATTCAAATGAATCACAAACTGAGAATGACAACTTCGTTAAAGAATTGCATACAAATATCAATGAATGGCCACAAATATTGATTTCATAAATTGATGACCCAAGATATTGGGATAAAATTGATCCAAAATTAAGAGATATATTAGTTGAAAGTGGTCAAATTAGAGAACAAAATTTGGAGTAACCTATTGATGAAAATGCTAGAAGATTTTCAAATACATATTATACTAATATATTACTAAATGGAGAAAAATAGATTATGGTTAATATATTGAAAAGATTTTTGATAAGGTATTATATTTTTGTTGTAAACTTTTCAATTCAAAGTTTAAAATTAATCAACTAAGTAGCGTAGGTACAAAAGATTGGAAATATATTGGTTCTAACTTCCAAGTCATGAACTATCAAATGAGCATATAAAAAGTAAGGATATTTGGTTTGATCTAGAAAAAATATTTAAAAAAATTAGAAAATTGATGATGACATGGAAGCAAATATTAATAAAAAGAACATTGGAGGAATGTGTTAGTAAGGATTATTTATGTTGTTAAAACTCTCGTAGTAACCAATATTATGGCATTTTGTGTTTCCAATGAAAAGCTTTATCAAAATAGTAATGGAAATTTCTTAAAATTTATTGGAATAATTGCTGAATTTGATCCAATAATGCTACAACATGTTCGTCCTATAAAGAATGATGAACTAGATAATCACTATCTTGGTCATAATATACAAAATGAACATATAAAATTGTTAGCATCTGAAACAAAAAAATAAAATCTTAAAAATAATTAATTAGGTAAAATATTATTCAGTTATACTTGATTGTGCTCCAAACATAAGTCATTAAGAACAAATGACTCTCATATTATGAAGTGTTAATATGTCATCAGCTCCAATAAAAATAGTGAATCATTTTTAGAGTTTAAATGTATATATTACAACAAGAAAATGACTTTTTGAAGAACTTTTAAAAAATTTAGAAACATTTAAATTAAATACTGGCGATATTTGAGGACAAGGATGAGACAATGCACTACCAAAAAAAGTCAAATTAGCGACGCCCAAAAACGTCGCTAAATGACAAAAAAACGTCGCTAAAATCGTTTAGCGACGTAATTAGCGACGTTTTAAAGTAGTCGGAAGAAACCAAGTCGCTGAACCGAAATACGTCGCTAAACGTCGCTATACCGACGTTTTTTAGCGACTTCAATGAGTCGCTAAAAGTAGCGACGTTTAGCGACGCCGCGTCACTAAATAGCGACGTTCTATAAAGTCGCTAAACGTCGCTAATTAGCGACTTATATAGCGACGTAATAGCGACGTATTTAATGACATGGCAGTACTGCCATGTCACCAATTTGCGACGTACAGCGACATATTTAGCGACGTTTGGCGACGTCGTTAGCGACGTCTAATGACACGTCGCTAAGTAGCGACTTTTTTAGCGACTTATTAAAACGTCGCTAGACGTCGCTAAACGTCGCTAAATACGTCGCTAAATTTACAAAAAAAGTAAAAAAAAAAAAACCTGAATTGTTCCAAGCTATTGTTCCTGTAATTTTAAAATTTCTAATTAAAAATAGACCCGGAGCAACCCTCCGTTGAATTCTATGGGTTCGCCGACCCCTTCGGTGGAACACTCAACACCGGATGAACAATATTTAATATGAATAAAAGTATACAGTCATACAATTAATACACACAAATATTATAGACAGACAATAAAAGTATCACAGTCATAAAAGTATCACAGTATCACAGTCACACAAAATGGGCATAAACAACATCACAAAATACATAATATATAAGTATCAGAGTATCACAGTAACACAAAATTCATAATATATAAGTATATGAAACATCATAGTATCAATCTCGAGGATTTCCAAAACGGGGCAGATACCAGTCCCTCAAATACTGCGCATAAACAGCGTTTATGTTATCAAGCTCCGCTATGGGTGCTGGGTGACTGGAACTCCCTGTCTGAGATACAGCCGTGATAGGTGCTGGGTGACTGGAACTCCCCGCAGGTGGTATCTCTTCCTCCTTAACAGTAGGAGGCATCACTTCCTCCTTAACAGTAGGTGTCGCTCTCTTGGGTGCCATCTGGTAAGATAGATGAAAACAAAGAATTAGCAAAGAATTAGCTATTGGACCGGAACGGAATAATTAGATGACTCACAAAGAATTAGCTGTTTGTTGCAGTATAATAATGATACCATAATATCTTATTTATATCCTACGTGTCACAAAATAAAATGATCGATACTTTAATCCTCGTATGTACCGTTCTTTCTTTTTCTTTTCTCTCCCTTTTTTATTCTCCCACTACTTCTTTTATATATATCAATAATGCTAAGTTTACTATCAAATTCTTACAACCTTCTTGTAATGTAAACCCCCTGAATTTTTTAAATTATTAAATCTTGGATTTTTCCCAATTTTCTGGAATTTTCTGGGAATTTTTTGTAATTAAAATCAAGGTTTTCAATTAATAAATAATTTTTAAATTGTTAATAAATAATATTAAAATATTATGAAAATAATATTTTTGGGTGTAAAATGAAAAATTGGACTTAGGGTAATTTTTCTGGATTTTTCTGGGCCTCAGACCTATTTTTAAATGCCTAAAAAACAATTTTCTAATTAATTAATTAATTAACTATTTTTATTATTATTATTATTATTATTATTATTATTATTATTATTATTATTATTATTATTATTATTATTATATTTATTATTATTATTTAATTTTTCCTTGGACCGGCCCAGCCCGGCCCAACGGACCCAGCCCGCTTACCCTACTGGGTCGGGTCGGGTATGCCCAAAACCCGACCCGCTTCTTAACCCGCCCGACCCGGCTGACCCCGTCGTCCCCACGTTTCCCCCCGATCTACCCGCCGGCCGCCGCGTTTTTTGGCCGGAGAACCGCCCCACGTCCGCGCCTCCCCTTCGATTCTTCCGCCCACGACGCCCCGGCCTTCCCCGCCCCGAACCCCTATAAATCCCCTCGCCTCCGCCCTCTTCCTCCTCCACAGACCCGAGCCCTAACCCTAACCCGCCGGAACCCGCCGCCGACTTCCCCTCAGCCCCCTGCGCGATCCGCCCGCCGTCCAGACCCGCCGTCCACCACCTCCCGCGTCTCCTCCTCTCCCCTTCCTTTCCTCCTCCTCCCCAGGCGGAGCCGACCCCGAGTCCGACTCCTCCCCGCCGTTCGAGAGCCGCCCGAGCCGTAGCCGCCGTCCGACGACCCCGCCGGACCTCCCAGGGCCTCGCCGACCGACGGCCAGTCCCCCAGAGCACCGGACACGGCCGAGGAGCCCCGGACACGCCGCGGACACGTGTCCAGGACACGATACGGACACAGAAAGCCCCGATTTCTCGGTCCCCTTCAGGTATTCGTATCTTACAACTCGGACCTCTGTTTTCGATTCCGCAAATTGCGTTGTGAAGCCTGTATGACCCCCTCGGTGTCCGGACAAACTGTTCGCGGTATCGCGTCCTGTGGTGATCGCACACCGCGATCCAAAAACAGGAAAAACCAGACCCTGTTTCACCCCGGAACTGAGTACGCCCCGCCAAACGGGGCGACTTGGTCGCGCGCGGTCTTCACAGATACGTGCGCACCGTCGATACGGACGTGTGAGACTTCGCGGAAGCTGATTCGGGTGTGCGTGCACACCGGAATCAACGCGTATCCGCGGACATCGCCCCGTATCCGGCTTTTCTGCAATTTACCCTAATTTCGTGCACACACGTCGGATCGAGACGAAACTTGCGCCATCGGACTCGTAGCGATACGCTGGTCCTGTGGGTCAAGTTTGGTTCGATTCTGAGAACGTTGACGAAATCGCGTGTCGTGGGCCCCACAGGCCCCGCTCGACGGGCGATTTTGTGTTCGGCTCATCGGAATCCAAATCTGGAAGTTCCGTTGGGTTCGTATCAGCGTTCCTGACCTGTTGACACTAAGTTTGGTGAATTTGGAGACCTTTGACCCGGACGCGTTTTTCGGTACAAAGCGGGGCCCACCGGCGGACCCCGTTTTGACCCGAAACTGCCGTTTTTGCCCTTTGACTCCAAATTGGACCCAAGGACAGGCGTTTCTAGCTATTTGACATCTTCTGAGAGTGATGGTAATGTCTGTTTCAGCTTTTGGACTCATCTCTGGACTTTTCCCCCAAGAATCCCATTTAATCAGATCCAAACAACAGGCAAGTACCTGCACTTCAAGTTAATCTTTATATTGTGATAATTAAATTTCCTGCTCCACTAGTACTCTTGCTGATTACACGTAGTGTTAGAATACTATATTTCATGTCTTGAATATTGGAATTCATGTCTTGTTTTTCTTGTCGGGTGGGAGAATACTGAAAGGCATGTAGTTTACCCTTCCCCTTGCCGTGAATAATAGCTGTTGGTACACGACTGTCCATCAGCCGGATCTCGATTATTCGTGACTAATAGCCGTTCATGACGGCCGGATTAGCCTTATAAACCCCTGCATGCCAACTAAGTATTCTAAAAACAAACACAAGTTTCATACAGATAACTTCTGGTCATGTTATATTCTTGCTGACTGTGTAGTTTCTTTTCCTGCTCGTTTACTTCTGTTTTCTCATATTCCTGTTAATAGTTTTGACTCTGAGATATTAACATTCTTTTATGCAATTTCCTTAACATGATATTCAATGTTTAATTGTCATAAATATTTAGTTTAACATTGTTGTGCACTGTGTACTTTGCTCCTTTCCTGACTGGATCTGTTGATTTAGGCGATGATGAGGATCTTGCCCCTACCTATTATGGTCCTTATGGGGGTACAGATGATACCTATGAGGAGCCAGAACCCACTCAGGAGACCCCTGCTGCTGAGTAGCTAGTAGTAGCTACCTTTCATTTCTATTTCTTATCTTATTTATCGGGTTTGTCCCCGATTTGAATATTGAATTTCTGTACTTAAACATTTGAATCTGTTGTCACATTTATTTTCAGTTGCAATCTTAAGTTTTATTTCTCATTATTATCTTGCCTATGTTAATTGTGAATGAGTTAGACTAGTTTAGATGGATTGACCTAGACAGCGTACTACCGCCGACTCTGCGGCGTAGGCTGGACGTACCCACGCACTCGTGCCCGAACTTCCGGGTGCGGGTCGTGACATGTAACCCTTTCACCTCCACCTCTCTCCCAATAAACGATCGTCACGTAGCGTTTCGACCATGTTGCGACCACCCTGACAGGCTTTCATCTTTAGATTTTTCAAACATCAAGTTTAGAATAATGGAGTGAATTGCTTTTGTATTACTTAACTCCACCCTTAACATATTTAGAATATAACAATGAGGTTCCAAACTCATATTCATATCATTAACTAGCAGGTTGTGTGCATATCATTAATTAGCAGGTTGCAAGCCAAAATAACACTAACTTCCTCTAAATTCCACGTTGAGTCAAACGAAGGAATATAAGGCACAGTAGGATTGAGAAAGAAAAGGAATGCTACTCTCTGATTCATAACATTAATAATATATTTTTAGAAAATATATGTTCTCTCTTGAGAAAGAAAAGGAATGCTACTCTCTGATTGTGTCTGTGTGTGTGTGTGTGTGTGTGTGTGTGTGTGTGTGTGTGTGTGTCTCTTTAGAAAATATATGTTCTCTCTTGACCAGGTCTAACCCTAACCCTAACCCCAGATCAAAAAACCTAACCCTAACCCTAAACCTAACCCTAACCCTAATATACGTCTGTGTGTGTGTGTGTCTGCGTGTGTGTGTGTGTGTGTGTGTCGTGTATGTGTCTGCGTCTATGTCTGTGTGTGTGTCGTGTATGTGTGTCGTGTGTCTGCGTCTGTGTGTGTGTGTCGTGTGTCTCGTGTACCACTTGCTTTTGAGAAGATGAATCTGACCCTAACCCTAACCCTAACCCTAACCCTAACCCCAGGTCAAAAAATCTAACCCTAACCCTAAACCTAACCCTAACCCTAACCCTAATATGCGTCTGTGTGTGTGTGTGTCTACGTGTGTGTGTGTGTGTCGTGTGTGTGTCTGCGTCTGTGTGTCTGTGTGTGTGTCGTGTATGTGTGTCGTGTGTCTGCGTCTGTGTGTGTGTGTCGTGTGTCTCGTGTACCACTTGCTTTTGAGAAGATGAATCTGACCCTAATCCTAAACCTAACCCTAACCCCAGGTTAAAAAACCTAACCCTAACCCTAACCCTAACCCCAGGTCAAAAAACCTAACCCTAACCCTAACCCTAACCCCAGGTCAAAAAACCTAACCCTAACCCTAAACCTAACCCTAACCCTAATATGCGTCTGTGTGTGTGTGTGTCTGCGTGTGTGTGTGTGTGTGTCGTGTGTGTGTCTGCGTCTGTGTGTCTGTGTGTGTGTCGTGTATGTGTGTCGTGTGTCTGCGTCTGTGTGTGTGTGTGTGTCGTGTGTCTCGTGTACCACTTGCTTTTGAGAAGATGAATCTGACCCTAACCCTAAACCTAACCCTAACCCTAACCCCAGGTCAAAAAACCTAACCCTAACCCTAACCCTAACCCCAGGTCAAAAAACCTAACCCTAACCCTAAACCTAACCCTAACCCTAATATGCGTCTGTGTGTGTGTGTCTGCGTGTGTGTGTGTGTGTGTCGTGTGTGTGTCTGCGTCTGTGTGTCTGTGTGTGTGTCGTGTATGTATGTCGTGTGTCTGCGTCTGTGTGTGTGTGTCGTGTGTCTCGTGTACCACTTGCTTTTGAGAAGATGAATCTGACCCTAACCCTAAACCTAACCCTAACCCTAACCCCAGGTCAAAAAACCTAACCCTAACCCTAACCCTAACCATAAATCTAACCCTAACCCTAACCCTAACCCAGGTCAAAAAACCTAACCCTAACCCTAACCCTAAACCTAACCCTAACCCTAATATGCGTCTGTGTGTGTGTGTGTCTGCGTGTGTGTGTGTGTCTGTGTGTGTGTCGTGTATGTGTGTCGTGTGTGTGTGTCTGCGTCTGTGTGTGTGTCTGCGTCTGTGTGTGTGTCTCGTGTACCACTCCTCAGTGTCTGTGTGCGTGTGTCGTGTCTGTGTGCGTGTGTCTTGTGTCAGTGTCACATGAGAGAGAGAGAGAGAGAGAGAGAGAGAGAGAGAGAGATTACCTAGAGCTCGAGGAGGAGGAGGGAGATGCCGGAGTAGCCGCAGCGGTCGGAGACCCGGTCGCCGGAGAGGGGGGGGGCGGGGGAAATCGAAGCGTTTCGAAATTTTCGACAGATGGAGAAAAGAAAGCTGAGCCCTAATTAATCAAAATTTAGCGACGTTTAGCGACGTCAAGGTAAAAACGTCGCTAAAATAAAAAATAGCGACTCCAAAGTCGTCACTAAATACGTTGCTAAATATTTTTGAAAGATACGTCGCTAATTACGACGCTAAACGTCGCTAAATAAGATATATTAGCGACGTTTAGCGACCTTAATTGAACTTATAGCGACGATTAATTTAAAATCTTAATAAAAGTCGCTAAACGTCGCTAAATGTCGCCATTTAGCGACGTCTAGCGACGATATTTACGGAGTCGCTAAGTTAGCGACGTTTTTACTTGGAGTCGCTAAAATACGTCGCTAATCCCGCTTATTCTAGTAGTGATGGATCTAATATGAAAGGTAAAAAAAAAGAAAAAGGTAACGACTGTTAGATATAAATCTTAGAGCATTTTGTACACCATGTGGATGTCGTAGTCTTAATTTAGTAATTCCAGACATGGTAAATTCATGCTCAAAAGTTGTCTCATTTTTTGGATTGATACAATTAATATATTGTCTATTTTCTTCATCACCAAAGTGATGATCAATTTTATCAAATCACATAAATGATTTAACTGTTAAATCATTATCACAAACGCGTTGGGAAAGTCGTGTCAATAGTATTAAAGCTATACGAAGTCAAGCACCACAAATAAGTCATGCTTTACACGAACTACCAAATTCTAAAGACATGGATCCAAAATTAAAATTTTAAGTTGAAACATGACCATTAATGGTTTAGAAAATTATGTGTTTTTATTAGACATGATAATTTGGTATGATATATTGGTTAATGTTAATCTATAAAAAATTATAATCCTAAGATATGCCTGTTGACAAAGAATTGACCTTCTAAGAGGCCTTGTTAATTTTTTGAGAAATATAGAAATGAAGGATATGAAATGGCTAAACACTCATCTAAGGAAATTGGTCGTAAAATGGATATTGAACCAACATTTACTTAAAAGGGTAATTCATAAAAAATGAACAATATGATGAGAATACTAATAATGAACACATTCTATCACCCTAAGTCTTTTATAACAAGTCATTTTAAAGTTGTAGTAGACCAAGACCTTTCCTTAATCAATAATAGTTTTGAACAATTAAAAAATTATAAAAAAAATTTAGATTCTTATTTGATAGTAAACAAGTTGAAAGAAATAGATTATGATAACTTAGAAAAGAATTATTTGAATCTTGAATATTTATTTAGTTTTCGAGAGCGCCGTGATATTGAATGTAAAGATTTATTTTCTGAATTAAAACTTTTAAGATAATTTTTAAAATCAGATACAAAAAATACGTTCGATGGATTAAATTAAGACCAGATCAACACGTACGGTCAATATGCACCGGAGGACTCGAACGTCTGTGGCATCGATAACACACTAATATCACAATAATTCTATAGTAAAAATGAATTTGGGTAACAACCAAATTACAATTAACAAGGTATAATTGTATGCCCTGTGGTTAAGTAGAGACGACGTGTCAGATACGATCATGTCGAACATGGAGGGATACAAATAGCCGAATAAGATAACGACTGAGTCGATGTCTAGATACCCACATAAAACACGCGCAGCATCTATTCCTACAAAAATGCTCAATTACAAGAGAAGTCAACTGAAGTCAATCGGGCCCACATGTGGGCCCTATAGGTTACGAAATGAGATGTTAGAAAGAGCCCACATGACTTTCAGAATTGCGATTTGAGTTGTTGGCCAACGAAACGGCATGGCTCACTGAAATACTGGCCCGAAATGTTTCATCGCGAAAAAGTGTCACATAATCTAACAAAAATACCATAGTATGGAAACTCTACGCCATGAGTACAATAATTTTGGGCTCGTCGCGATCCGACAAGCACATAAGGAGATACGAGTCTATATTGGTGCGGTCAAAATGTTGGAATGGGACAGGTGCAACGCAATATTTTTGCGACCGCTCGACGAAATCCACTTCCATCAATTCGTTCACGTCGTGCCACCCACATTTCAATGTGAACGCTGCATTTCCCTGGTTTGGCGGGATGGCGAGAATGTCAGGTTATTTTCAGTGAAAACAGAAGATCCCTCTGCTTTGGGGGTTTCGACCGGAGGTGGGGAGCTCACCGGCGGTGCTCATGTGGTCGGGATGGTCGCCTGGTCATAGGGGAGGTTAGGGGGTTGTCGGGGATGGTAGCAGGGACATGGGATTTACCTGCACGCAGAGGCGGAGTCCTGTTAGTACACGAATGGGCTGCAGTCTTCCTAACTACTTGAAAAAAAAAAATTCAAGAAGTACTACAGCTTACATGTTAGTGTTGTGGCTCTGCCTCGACCTCTATTTAGCTTTCTCTTTTCCACCGCTACCTCCACCTACAGAGCGGTCATCGAAGTCTCGACCAGGACCGACCACTCATCGGACTTCAGGACCTACATCTACGAACTGTCGTCCAGCTACAATAGGAACTGACTCGCCGACGGGTGGTGTCGGTCGCATATCTTCGCGGCGGAGGTGGCGGTCCACGAGGCGCTGGCTGGATCTCCACTTCGGATCTTGGACCGCGGGGAGGCGGACATATTCCTCTTGACGGTCTACGTCTCCTGAACTTCTCCACCGCCAAAGGCTTCCCCTCGATGTCCCACGTCCGTCCGCTGTTTCGCTTCGCCACGGATCGTATCTATAGACGTTCGGGGTGCGGTCGCCGCACCGGTGCCAAGAGGCGGAGCACGTGGTTATTCCGTCGTACATGTCGCCCGGTGTGTCGTCCGACGTATCGGTCAAATTTGTCCCCCCTAAATTTAAAGGATAGCTCCGTCACTGCTTGCACGGATAAGGTCTCCGGGCCCCTGTTATGCTGCCGATAATGCGTGCTGTTGGTGAGGCTGGCCGGAGTGAAGCGGGGTATGGGGCGGTTCGCCCATGTGAGGCAAGGGAAGTAGTGTTGCGGTTGCTTCTTCTGTTGTTATTTATTGTTGTCGCAGTTCGTGGAGAGCTCGCCAAATGTGGCTCTGGGATCGTTTTCAGCTACTGCTGGCGTGGGGGTTGCAAGGATGTGGTGGAGATGGGGATGAGCGATTGAGGAAGCAGTGTGAATACATATTGGGAGGTGAAGGTGGAAGCAGTGTGAATACATATTGGGAGGAACTTGTATATGACACGCTCTTGGATTAAGCCACCACAGACTGATCGACCGGACATTCATTCTTATTACGTATGGAGTGAATACATATCGGGAGGGACAGCAACCTCGATTGTTCCTTCCAGCATCTGCACCACTTTCTTCATGCTAGGTCTCATCCATGGCTCCTCCTGAATGCAAGAGATACCAACCAATGCAAACCTTTCCAGCCTCATCCCGTCCTTCATCGCCTCCTCGTCTTCCTCCACCAGCAGGTTCAGTCTTCCGGTCCGATAGCACTCCTTCGTGCAGTCAACCAGCGTGGGCTTCACTTCGCTCCCAAAACCATAGTCCCAGTCCAAATTCTTCCTGCAACATATAATTTCCAACAGCAGCACCCCGAAGCTGTACACGTCGACCTTCGCGGTGATCGCAGAGTTCTTGAACCATTCCGGCGCAAAGTACCCTATGGTCCCTCTGATTCCCGTGCTCGTCCGCGTCTGCTCGAGCCGTAGGAGCTTTGCCAGACCGAAATCGGCTATCTTCGCGACAAAATTGTCGTCCACGAGTATGTTCTGAGGCTTTATGTCGCAATGAATGATCTGCGTCCTGCACTCCTCGTGGAGATACGCCAGCCCCCTCGCGATCCCCAGAGCGAGCTCGATACGCTGGTTCCAGTCGGGCGAGTCGCTTCCGAACAGGAACTTGTTCAGCGACCCGTTGCTCATGAACTCGTAGACGAGAAGGCGGTGCGCCCCCTCCTTGCAGAACCCGAGCAGCCGGACGAGGTTCTTGTGGTGGGTCAGGCCGATGGTGCGAATCTCGTTCATGAAGTCCTTCTCGGCTGCTTCGAGTTCGGACATACTTTCCAACTTCTTGACGGCTATGAGAACTTCGGTGTCGTGTGACACTAGCGCGCCTTTGTAAACCGTTCCGAAAGCTCCTCTGCCGAGCTCCTCGCTGAAGCCCTTGGTTGCGTCCTCCAGCTCCTTGTAGGTGAATGAGCACAACGCAGGCCCTACCAAGCCTCCACTCGAAGTAGTCCTGACCAAAGTGCGCTTACGTGATCTTTTAAACGAGCGAGCTGCGAACTGAGCGAGGTTCAAAATTACAGAAACGAGAAGGAACAACGATGCACCACCAATAGCCCAAATTCTCCATTCTCTTTTCTTTTCTTCAGTTTCCGCAGGGTTGCTCAGTGTCGAATATTTGATGAGTGTGTGTTGGTTGACATCGACTTTGACCATCCCATTTGAGAGGGGATATTTCTTCTTCCAACAGCTGCCATTGTTGTACATGGCCACTGCACAAAAACAGTCCTTTAAGCAGTTGATCCTGCACTCGGTTTCGTTCATCGGGTTGTAGTGTTCCGCATCGGCCAATGGCCAATCTAGGTTATCGACCACCTGGAAGTCGAACGATGATTCTCCGCCCGGCTCGCAGCTTTGGGCTACGAAGTTGGGCTTGCATCCTTCATACTTTCTGTCATTGTCGATGAAAGAATAATGAGGTGCGCATAGACAGTCGACCCTCTCGTCCAGACCCATCGTGCAGTAGCTGTTGAAACCGCAGGCGCCGCTTCCGACTCCTGTGAGAAGTTTGGTGCAGATGTCTGAGGCTAATGTTTGCTTCACCATCCAGGTACCAGTAGTTACCTCATTCTTTGGAAACGTATATTGCCTGCAGACAGTATGAGATGTAAGTTATATATACTTTACTAAATTCACCTGCATTGTACATAAAAATTTGTATTGCACGTATAAAAAAATATATATATATATAATATTACTAAAAATTAGATAGAAATTTAAATTATATTTGAATATTTTAAATATAATTTGAATATATTTTAATTATAATTTGTTATAAAATATATTTTTTGAATTTTAGATATGTGTTTAATTAGATAATATCTTATAGTTAGTTTAAATATAATTTAAATTTTGAATATATTTAGGATTTGTTATATATTAAGATGGTTTTTAAATATTTTTTTTTCCTCAAAGATACATGTAATTAATGTTAGTTAATTTTTTTTTTAATTTTAAATATTAAAATTTGATGATTTACATACGCTTAGACAGTTCAATTTGTAACTATTTCTATGCCGCATTAAATATATATATATATATATATATATATATATATATACACACGAAAACTAAAAAACAGTCCTTTAACTATTTTAAATTTATATTATATTATATTATATACATGATGCAAGACTATTTAAGAAAATTAAAGGACATAATTACTAGCTATCTCTATTAATTTTAATGAACAATTTTAGTTAATAAATATATACAAGAATATATTTTACAAAAATGTGATTTTTGTTTCGGAAAATTTCAGTGAGAACATAAAAGTTTAATATTTTTATAAAAAAAGCATAAAAGTTTCTAAATTTACATCAAAAGCATTAAAACGTCCTTCCGAAGGGCGTTTTACGCTTTTCCGTTGGCTTCCGTTAACGGACATTAAAAAAAATAAAAAAAAATATAAAACGCCCTTCCGAAGGACGTTTTATATTTTTAATTTATTTTAATATTTTCTCTCCTCTCTCTCCTCTCTCTCCCCTCTCTCCTCTCTCTTCTCTCTTCTCTCCTCTCTCTCTCTCCCCTCTCTCATCTCTCCTCTCTCTTCTCTCCTCTCTCCTGTCCGCCCGCTCCCCTCTCTCTCCTCCTCTCTCTAATATATATTTATATATATATATATATATATTCTGATTTTTTACTTCACTCTCTCGGTAGTACCGGTCCTGGTCCTTGGGGAAGTTGTGAGAGAGAGAGGAGAGAGGTTTAAAAAATTAAAAAAAATTAAAAAAAAATGCAAAACGCCCTTCACAAGAGCGTTTTACATTTTTTTTTAATTTTTTTAATTTTTTATTAATTTTTTAATTTTTTTTTGGAAAAAAAAATATTAAAAAAATGCAAAACGCCCTTCACAAGGGCGTTTTACAATTTTTTTAAATTTTTTTTAATTTTATTAATTTTTTCCGGGAAAAAATAAATTATTAATTTTAATAATTTTTTTAATTACTTTTTTCCCGGAAAAAAATTAAAAAATTAATTAAAAATTAAAAAAATTAAAAAAAAAATGTAAAACGTCCTTGTGAAGGGCGTTTTGCATTTTTTTAATATTTTTTTCCCGAAAAAAAATTAAAATATTTTAAAAAAAATTAAAAAATTAAAAAAAATGTAAAACGCCCTTGTGAAGGGCGTTTTGTATTTTTTTAATATTTTTTTCCCGGAAAAAAAATAAAAAATTTAATAAAAACTTAGAAAAAATAAAAAAAATTTAAAAAAAATGTAAAACGCCCTTGTTAAGGGCGTTTTACATTTTTTTTAATTTTTTTTAATTTTTTTAATTTTTTAAACCTCTCTCCTCTCTCTCTCACACTCTCTCCTCTCTCCTCTCTCTGTCACACTCTCTCCTCTCTCCTCTCTCCTCTCTCCTCTCACAACTTTCCCAAGGGCCGGTACTACCGAGAGAGTGAAGTAAAAAATCAGAATATATATATATATATATATATATATATATATATATATATATATATATATATATATATATTAGAGAGAGGAGGAGAGAGAAGGGAGCGGGCGGACAGGAGAGAGGAGAGAGAGGAGAGAAGAGAGAGGAGAGATGAGAGAGGGGAGAGAGAGAGAGGAGAGATGAGAGAGGATAGAGGGGAGAGAGAGGAGAGAGAGGAGAGAAAATATTAAAATAAATTAAAAATATAAAACGTCCTTCGGAAGGACGTTTTATATTTTTTTTTATTTTTTTTAATGTTCGTTAACGGAAGCTAACAGAAAAGCGTAAAACGGAAGGACGTTTTAATGCTTTTTATATAAATTTAAAAATTTTTATATTTTTTTTTATAAAAATATTAAACTTTTATACTCTCACTGAAATTTTTCGTTTCTTTTATGTTCTTATTGCATGAAAAATTGTAAGTTGTATCAATTTTAATAATATGATTTGTACCTTTACCGGTTCTAGCAACCAGAATAATTGGGCATTAATGGCTAGTACTGTTGAAAGTACTACAAAGTGCTGGAGATTGACAAAGAGTAAAAACTAATTGATAAAGGCAGCTACTGAGTCCCTACTAACGTGACCCTAGTGGGAAAGCATGGGAGAGAAAATGAGACCTCATATTTTGTATTTTGCAAGACTAAAATATAATTATGTTTAAAAAAAAAATTCATATTTCATAAAATGTTAGTCAAGTATTTATCTTTTCGATAGATGTGGATAAAATTATTAAGCATATCTACGAGAATATTCCATGATGTGTTATATTTTTTCATGATATTGTGTTGGTTAATGTGAGTACCAAAAAAAGACAGATGCAAAAATAGAAGTATGAATAAATACTTGGAATCTAAGTAATTAAATATTATTGGAACCAAAACAGAATATGGGAAATATAATTTCAATCCAAAGTCAAAAAAGAAATGAGATGAGAGTTCATATAGATGGACAAGAGATACCTTGATATCATTTGAATGCATTTATGATCAATCATTCATCGCAATGACGAGATTGAGAAAAATGTCTAGAATTAAAATAAGATGGTTGAAATGGAGGAGTATTTCTGGAGTCTTTGTGATCGAAAGATATCTCTGAAATTAAAAAAAAAAATCTACAATATGGCTATAAGACCAGTCATCTTGTATGAATTCCAATGTTAGACAATTAAAAAATATGCCCAGAAAAATAATTTAGTTGAGATGAAAATGCTAAAATGGATAAGTGACAATACATTAAAGGATAGAATAAAGAATGAGGTTATCCATAAAAAAAAATTAGAAGTGACGCCAACTGAAAAAAGATAAAGAAAAAATCTTCTTAAATAATTTAAACATGTGTAACACAGATCAATAGATGCTTCCATAAGAAGAAACAATAAATAATAGTTAATGGAGCCATTGGAACTAGAAATTAGATGAATATAATTTAAAGTGCTAAAAAATGATATGAATTTTACTAAAAATCAAATTCTGGCCAACTGAATAAGTGGATTTGACCAAGATTTTCAAGATTTCTACTTATAAATATTGAGTTCGTACCAAAATTATTGTATGTTTAAATCAACGGATGTTATAACAAAAAACTTTTTTAGGTTTTTTTTTTTTTTTTTGTTGAGTGAGATCGACCGCAGGAATCAACTTCTTCTTCTTCTTCTTTCCCTTTGAGGTAAGACTTGGCATTATTTTTTTTATATATAAGTTGTATGCTTAAAGCCTTAAAGCAAACGGAAAGATACTAATAGAGCATTTTTTAAGATTTGTTTTTTTGGTTAAGAGAGACTTTTGTAGTGGTCGTAATCAACAACATCTTCTTTTTTTTTCTTGAAAAAAAGAAAGGATCACACATTAGTCTATTCCTTTGAGGTGAGATTTTGATTTAACTTTTTATATATAAATTGTTGTTAAATTTTTTTAATTTATGGTTGACTTACAATTTATTGAAAAAATGTGTTCTTGCATAATTTTATAGTTATCTGTCGAGTCAATTTAGTTGCTTGAGTCAGCAATTACGAGTGAATTTTGTTCCTAAAATACATATTGGAATCAATCCCTTTCCGATAGGTGAGCTTTATAATATTTTTTATTATAAATTGTTGTTCATTATCTTTATTTGTGGTTGACTAATTTATTAAAAATATATATTCTTGCCATTTGATTGCATAGTTATTCCTATTGAGATTGAAATCAACTAGTAGAGAAACTAAGAAATATTTTTTATATTACTTGTTGATTGTTTATTTGTTGTTAATTAATATTATTTGTTGATTATTTAGTTGTTAATTTTTTTATTACCATTATGAACTATCCGAACCATTGTTAGCTTTCTTTTTATTTATTTCTCTGGAACATCAATTTTATTATTTTTGTTTGGAACATCATCATTTTATTAGTATTTCATCATAACTTCTATTTTTTTGGATATTATATTATATATATTATTTGATTTTTTTATTTTGGGTTGATAATAATAATGTATACGGAAAAAAAATATTATATGAACATTAAGTTTTGAGGGCCCTATTTTTAGAGTTCGTCTAGGTATCCAAATTTAAAGTCCAGCACTGCATGTTGTTTGCTTGTCACAAATTTAGAGGCATTGTCTGATTTTTTTTTTCTCTAAAACATTCAAAGGTAAAACAAGCTCTGAAATCTAACATCTGAATACGAACAAAAACTCTTTCTAATTTTGTCTTAATATCTTTGTCAAATTATTTTTAATATAAAGATATAATAGTCTGAATTAAATAATATTTATTTAGTGTTAAGATATAAAATATGCAAACAAACAACTTCTATTAAAAGGTTATATTCACACAAACAAATAAGTAGCTTAATTTTTCAGATTCAGACTTCAGATAATTCATATTTTAGACTTTAGACTATGGTAGGATCTATATAGAGGCAGGGGAGGTAGCTGACTCGGACCTTGATTTTTGGTCATTTTTAGGGGCCACAATTTTTTTTTTGTGTGGTTATTTTAAATTTTTTTTTCTCAACATATATATATATATATATATATATATATATATATATATATATATATATATATATATATATATATATATGATTTCCGCTCTTAAATATAAATAGAGATTATATATATAAAGAGAGAGAGAGCGCAAATAGGGATCGGAATCCCCGTTCTTAACTATTTTCGCATGTTTTCCGAATTAGCAGTCATTGAATTATTATTTTTTATCATTTAGATTAGATCAAAATCTCGTAAAAAATTGGATTGTTTAATAATCTAATCTAAACGGCTAAAAAAGACAAACCAATAATTTCTATTTCAGAAAAAAAAAATGCAAAAATACATAAGAGCAAAAATCAGAATCCAACGATTGTAATCATGGAGATGCTTAAGGGGGTATCCGGATCCCTCCTCTACATGCAAATGAGACAGATTGCCCGAGTATTTTTGAGTTTGCGCAATGGAGAGTGGAAGGTTGGCAGGTGCTAAACTTGTTATTAGGGGAAATGATTGAATTAGTACGGTCGGTTGTTATGGTTGTCACCAACTTCTGGTTTCAATCGATCATGTTACCTCTGGCTACTATTGGAAGGTTGAAAAAATTGTGTGCAGTTCATATGGAGGGGTGGGGTTGAGGCCATTGCTTGGAGTTACTCTCTGCCGGCCTCGAGAGGAGGGTGGGGTAGCATACGACCAAATCCGGATGGTCCACTACAAATGTGAATATGCTGATATTGTATGGGTCAAAGGTTGCGCTAGCAAGATAGAATTTTACCTATATCGACTTCTGATAGGAAAATTACTCACAGTAGACCGACTATTCAGATTTGGGATTCGTGTTGGAGGTCAGTGATATATTTGACGTGTGGATAGAAAATTGAGACTATGAAGCATATATTTTTCTGGTGCTCCTCAACATGGCCTATATGGCAATCGCAACGGGTAAGGCTACAATTACAATTGCTAACCAGTGCTGACATTGACACATCGGTTAGAGAAATTGTAGCTAGGAAGAGCAGAGGAGAATCGTGGTTCCGGAAAGCTCATATCAGATTGGCAGCTGCGATCTGATATGTTTGGAGAGAAATGAATCATCGTATTTTCGATGGACTTTAGATATCTATGATTGGGATTATTCATAACATTAAACATAGATATATTTTTTTGGGGGGGTTACCTAAGGAAACCATGTTTATATATATATATTTTGTCTCTGTCTCTGTATATATATATATATATATATATATATATATATATATATATATATATATATATATATATATATATATATTTTGTCGGGAGTTTGTCTCCGAACCTTAAGGTCAGGGCCGGCCCTACTTCAGTTTTTATACGACAAAACAACTTTCAGATGACAAAACAAAAAAGAACATTACCGACAGAAACCCTAAAATATAAAACGAGCTAGTAAACTAAGTGATTGAATTTGAAGATTATATAAGCAGATATATGCATCAGCACGCCACAGTGACAACTTGAAAGGCTGACTTACCTGAAAATGCCGTCGGGGTCGAGCGTCGCCCTGTGGTAGTGGTCGGCGGGGACTACTGTAGAGATTATATTATGAAGTGTATTGTTATAAGAGACGTCGATGCTTCCAGACCCGTTGTAGATGACCTGAAATATTCCTGCCCCGTAGACGTCAGTCGGGAAGGCGACGGGATACATCGAGAGGTTGCCGTCGTCCTGCAGCACCAGCACGAACCTTCCGCGGGTGTAGTCGGTGTCCATGAGCCTCGCGAAGACTTGTGTTCCTTGCTTGAGCGTCTGGCCAGGCAGGACAGTGTCGGTCGGGTGGTCGAAGCTCTGCCACAGGACCGTGCCGTTGGCCGCCGAGAGCACGAGGTTGCCCGTGTCGAGGATCGCCACGTGGGAAGTATTCTTGTTCACGCCGGGGTTCCATATCTCTTGACCGGAGGGGTCCTTAAGAGAGAATTGCCCGTCGGGGCTTAGCGCGAGCTTGGAGCTTTCTGCGTCGACCGGGTGGTCTCCGTTGGCGCACCACACGATGGTCTTGTTGACCATCTTGTCGAACCATATGGCGAGGAGGGAGAGGGAGGTGTTGGCCGGGTGGGGGAGGAAGCCGAAGGCGAAATCGCCGGATGGGGAGAGCCATGAGGTGGGCTTTGTGAGGGGAGTGAGGGTGGTTCCTATGCTTATGTTGTTGTAACTGTAAGCAGCAGGTTGAGCTAGTGATAGGTATTGGAGGAGGAAGAACAGTAGTAAAAAGTTCAGGAATGATATTGCCATTATTTTATTTCTTTGCTGGAAAGACGATCGAGTTAACAAACTGCTATCATATGTTATAGGGAAGAAAAAAAAAGGCTTGACACGGTCTTCCTGAGCAGAAGACTTTTCTCGTTCATTTGGAAGGAGTCAAAGCTCAAGTGAACCGTGCCTGCCGGTCGAACCCTGAATGGGCCGATTCGGACTTCGTCAATGGACAAATTTGACTCCGTCTACGCGAAGATTCGGTAAACGTTGGGTTTAGATTGTTGGCCCTAAGGTCTAGACCGGATCGAATCGGATCGGACAAAAATCTAGGCCGAACCTGATTTTCTCCAACTCATTCGGCCCGACCGGCCCGAACCCAATCACAGGTCTCGTTAGACCCAAAAAAATTTCCTGGCCCACAAATACCCTCCACTGTTACGGTTAATATAAACGTTGGGAGGTATATTTTGGTAAAAATAATCCTCCCAACAACCATTTTATTAACTGTGGAGATATTTTTACCAAACTAATCCCAAATTCTATCCGTTTTTTTACCGTTAATCAGAAATATTTTGGTTATTTTGCTGAAAATAATCAAAATATTCCTATAACATCTATTTTCTAAGGTATTGGTGTCACCCTCATTTTTTCAAATAAGGATAATTTGTCATTTAGGATAATTATATTATTTTAGTGATTTAATAATTAATTAGTATGCTATATTAATAATTATGGTTGTGCTATATTTTAATTATAGTTAGTGGGCTAACCAATAGTTAGACTAGACACATGTGAACCCAATTAGAATTTGTCATGACAACTTGTGAGCCCAACATGGACCAAGCCCAATAGACCTATTCCCACTAATTAATTAGGAGGATTAGACTAATTTGCATTAGAGTAGAATTTTCAAAAATAGTCTCCCTAATTATTTCCCATAATTCAACCATCTAGAGACAAATTAAACTTTTGCAAATGGCTTGAGAGTGGGAGCAAGGGCTGGCCACTATAGAGAGGCTCTCCTCTCTCTCTCCTCCTCATTTGCATTCCCATTTTAGATCCCCAAATTCATAGATCCCTAATTCACTCCACCCCTCCATCAATTGACCTTCAATTCACCTTATTTCTGTTTTATTTTCATCCCTCAAGGAGCTTGGAGTAGCAAGGAGCACAAGAGAAGGAGCTTTGGTGGAGAGATCGTGTCCGGATCGTGTCCATTGTGCATTTCATTGGAAATCCATCTCCCAATAGGTATAGATCTGAATTTTCCTTCATCCTAATCATGCATTTGACCATTAAAAATTACCCCATGGCATAGGGCTACCAATAGGAACAAGTTCTAGGTCAATTGGTTGTGTATAGAGAATTCTATATAGGTTTTTGTATGTGTTTTAGGAGAATTACGAGATTGACACATCAATTATGTGTCATGAGACTAATTTAGTCTAACTAGACTTAGATCGGGGTTGTGGGACTAGCTACGTGTCCACAATTGGACACGAGTAGGCCGTATCACGATACGATGCGATACTGTGTGATACGAAGCTCTATTTTGGATATTTTGTACAATTACTCTTTAATTCTATTGTAACTAGTTGTAATAATTATATTTAGATGTATTTAATGTGTGGAATGATTAAAAAAGGAGTATTTGGGGGGGTTTTGGCTTCTAATGGGGTACGTATCATGGGTACTTTAGTTGTATAATCTAGGTGTTTGCTTAAATGCTTCTATAGATGTATGAATAGGATTATATATGTATATGTATTTATTTATTCATTCATGATTTATTTATCAAATACATGTGTGTGATTAGTTATAGATGGGTGACTGTGTGAGTGTGTTAGATGTGTGCAACCAATGGGGAGAATTAGGGTAGGTTGCAGTAGCAGCAACAAGCAAGATTAGAGCTCAAGAAGCCATCAGGGGCACCTAAAGGTGCAATATTGATGCACTACTGTGCAGTACAGAGCATGAGAGCAGTTCAGAGAGCACCTTACCTGAATACAGACATATGTTAAAGGGAACTTGAGCTCGGGCCTGAGCAGTAGCAGCAAATGGAGTTTAAGGCAGCATCAGGGTTTGTTTTGGTGTATCAGATGTTAAGGGGAGCTGTTGGTGAGTGAGAGGTATGTGTGGGTATAAGGTTGATAGTTGATAGTTGATAGAGTGACATATGGCGAGTGAAGTGTGCCACACTTGTGCAGTATGAATTAGAGGTCAAGGAGACCCCTGATCACTGATACTCAAGTAGTAAATTGCCACTGATACTTGAGTATAATTCCTCCTAGTTAGAACTGAATATGAGTGTTAGATGGCAGTATCTTTATGCCTGAGAATGATTTGCATTCAAGGGTGCCATGGGGAGTGTTCAGTAGCATGGGAGGACAGGCAGTGCCTACATGTGAGTATCAATGCACATGGACAATGGGGTCAGGTTTTGGTCAGAAATGGTTAAATAGCAGCAGTAGTGAAAAGTGATGTGAAGTTAAGTATCGAGTATGTGTATACTTGTGGGTAATGTAAGTGTATCCTTCGGGGTTAGCTCGGGTTGATCACTGACTGTGTACTTCTAGTTTTGAGGAGTGAGGTGAACTGATAACTAAAGTATTAGTGAGTGATACTAGTGTGCATCCATGAGTGTGTTTAGAGATTGGGATGTGAGGACCAGTGACTGAAGGAAGAGTGCCAGTTTATGCACTGTTATAGTGGGTGTTCAGTTGTTAACAAATTGGGTGTGTGTGTGTGTGTGTGTGTGTGTGTGTGTGTGTGTGTGTGTGTGCAGGGAATTGAAAGGGGGGGCTCGAAAATCTCTGATACTCGAGAATATCAAGTAGTAGCAGTTGCGGTAGCAACTAGAGGTTAGGCAGCAGCATGTAACATCAGTAGAGTAGGGGTGTGTAGGAGTCTTGGTTTGGGTTAGCAATTATGGCTTAGAACAGTAGGTTGGACAATGTGAACACATTGGGCAGTATTGACTTGCACATCAAGTCTGCAAGTATGGCATAGCATGGATGGAATAGTATGTATCAAACTTTAGTTAAGGTAGCGTGTATCTATGACTAGGGTATTTACTAGAACTAGTTAGTATAAACCAAATAACCTAGTTTAACTAGTATTGGCTAATTAGTGACCAATATAGACAATAAACCTAGAATTGACCTAGAAAGCATATTAGTGCATTGTTTAACTCAATTATCATTCATTACACCAATTGACATAATATTTCTTAAATAGGAGTGTGTGACACCAGCTTGGACATCGAGAGACATTCATTGCTCAGAACCAGATGCGAGTACATTTTCCTGTTAGTTTTTATTTCATGATAGTGTATATATCACTTGTTCTAGAACTGTTTACTTAATTCTGACACAGTGGCTGCACAGACTGATACTAGATGGATCATGTCATGGGATGTTATCCCCTACCGTATTCAGTGGGTACTCCTTTACATGTATTTTATCGTGTGTATCGGGTATTCATTAACGTATACTTCATGTTCACACACTGCTCGTGTTCAGTGTGCTTATATTCGTGTTCATAACTTATCATAATTGGATCCATAAGTATTGGTTGGAGATGGGGGAGTTGGAGTTGGTTATGTGATCAAGCCCAGTGTATTCGTGTACATGTCGATTACATATCACACGTGTAATCAAGTTACTATATTGTATTCGTGTTCAACCCAAACCGATCACATAACGAACTTGTACTCTATGGCACATTAGCTAGTTTATCTATTTTTATCACTTGCAGTTATTCATATTGCCTGTTATTCATTCCAGTACTTCACATGTTTACTCTAGTTCATTTCCATTTCCTATTGCTAGTTATCTTGTATTCTTTTCTATTATTTGTCATATATGCTCTACCATGTATTTGAAACTGCTTTAAGAGTTTTGTACTTCACTCCAATCCTGACTGGATATATTTTTCAGAAGATTAGCTTGTGGATCAGTGTCCCACTTATTACGGGCCGCAGGACGGCGAGCCATTAGAGGATTCTCCCCTAGAGCAGGAGGACCTAGTGCCAGTGACCGAGGAGGCCTAGTTTTATATTTTTGGACATTGTATTAGTCTCATTTCTAGACTCATGGCATGTATATATTATTTTGGGGTTGGTTATGTCTAGACTTAGGATTTAGACTTGTGGATGTATTGTGACTCTTTTTCTCTTTTTTATTCCATATCGTGCTTTCATCCTCATTTAGTTTTATATTGTGATTGAGTATTGTTTACCATTATCATATACCATATTGTTCCTCCTTTTAGAGTTGAGATAGAATGACAGGTACCTTCTTATATATTGTGTGAGATATGTAGCTAGTTATATTGACCAGACAACGTTCTACCGTCGATGCTGCGGTGTAGGCTGGGCGTTGTTCACTACTCGTGCCCTTATTCTGGGTGCGGGTCGTGATAATTGGTGGCCATTTGGCAACACAAATTTATATAAATAAGACTTAATTCATCTAATCTAAATTTACTAAAACAAAGTTTATATTCCTCTACTAATACTTACAAGCAATCTAGTGAAGTAGCAACTTTGTGGAGACTGAAGTGCAAGAAAAATTCCAAGAGTTCAAGAAATTTGTAGGCTTCAACCTGATCGACTACCACCAAGCTATAATAATTCTGCATCAGAATATGGAGAAAATCAAGTTGAGATAAAAGTAATTTATTATTATTATTATGAAATTAGTTAACTTTGATTAAAATTTGATTAGTTTTTAAATTACAATTTAAAAAAAAATAGTATGGATCATAATGATACTACTGATTCTAAACATCCCTGTCAATGTATTTCAGAATAGTATTATAATTATCTAAATAATTTTAATGCTAATTATTATATTAATAATTCTTTAGAAAATGAACTACCACTGACACAAATGTCACCTACAGAAGTTATAATTATTAATACTAATATTTTAAATAGGAGAAAATTGATGTTATGAGAATTATATATTAATATTTCAACTAGGAGAAAATTGATATTATGGTAATTTTATACTAAACTATTTGTCACAAATAATGAGGGAAAAAAGTCTTAGATCCGAAAGACCAAATACCAATCCATAGAGCTACACAATGAAAAAAAAAATGGCAGCACAAGAACTTTGTAGAGATACTATGAAAGTTGTCAACCACCTTCCCGGCGCACTTTGAAGAATATTGTCTTTGGCGCATGTTGTTTGCTTGTCCGACCTCTGTTTAGACCGGACCCGTGAGTTATGGAGAAGAGTAGGTTTGGTTGGGTTGGTCGCATGTGTGGCTTGGATGGGTTAGAGTAATCCAACGGCCCACATCTCAAACCTAAACATATATTACCATTTCTCTATCTTTGCTTATTATTTTATTTCTATTTCTCTCTTTTAGGTTTTCTCTCCCTCCGTAGGCAAGTACATCTTGCACAAGAGAAGAACTATAGATTTAAATATGCTTTTAATTCTTAATAATTTATATTTATTTCTAGCTCATATTGTTGGGACGGAGCACCCCTTCATCTTTAATACTTGTTGTTCTTGATTTTCTTGGTTGGAATTGCATGGACCAGAGTTTGGGTCTATGGGTTCATCTTTGCTTTCTTGGGGATTGATCTCCCAAAACTTTATATTTTACAAATCTAATTATCTCATAGTGTAGAGCACCATATTTTATGTAATTTTGCTTTTGGTCGTGCTTGATTTCGAGTCCAGCTAAGTTCAGTGCTGCAACTTGATACAATATATATACTAAATAATTTACTGGAGAAGAAGAACACTGCTCTGTGAAGAGTATGCAAGAGAACCCATTTGGCGTAGAAATACGTATGTTCCACTTTGGGCGCATTGGTGTGATGTCCCAACTCTTCGTGCGTACTAATCATACTTAACTTAGTCTCCTAGCAAAAGTGCGCCAGCCACACTCCTTGAGTCATTGGCGCACTTTTGAGAGAAAATTCAGTTGGCTCACTTTGGTGCATATTAAATCAAAGTTCTCCCTGAAAAATCGAGGAAAAGTGTGCCACAACCCGCCCGCACACTCTCTTCGTGTTGGCAATCAGACGCACTTTTCCTCTGATTCGTCAGCTGGTGCACTTTGCTTATGTTTGGTAGCTCGCGCACATTTTTCCTTTTCATTTTCTTAGGAACGAAGCTTTTGTTGGTTTTTCGATTTCTGTGTTATTGATTTGTGTGCTCCTCGACTGACAAGTTTTTCGACTGTCGAGTTTGACCTCAGATGGTGTGTTTTATCTTCTAGCTAGCTTGCTCGCGCACTTTCTGTTTGAGCACGTCTTATTCTCGCCCGCGCACTTTTGTCAAATACACAGTGTTGGTTAACTTGACAAAGTGCGCCACCCTTTGCTGCTCGCGCAGTTTCTTGCGAAAGTGCGCCAACCTAGTTTTGGTCGTTTGTGCGCCACTGTCTATTTTGGTCTTTTGTGTGCCAACCTTGTTTTGTGCGCCAACCTTGCTTTGTGTGCCTACTGTTTCCTGTATATGTTGAGCCCTATAAATGTAGCCCTATATGCACTTATTATTTTTACTTGTTAATTAGTTTACTTTTTCTTGATCACCTTATTATACGTTGGATAGAATAAGAGGGTAGTTCAACTCGGGTGACATTCTGCAATCCCAGTCCTTGTTTGGTTTAATGGTTGTGGATCTGATCTCGAGGGGTTCTCGCACTACTCTTATTCTCATTCATCGATATAAGAAAGTGACAAATTATATGTGACCATATTAAATTATCCTTTCCTGAATAACTTGCTACATAATAACTTATCAATGATACTAGAACTTGTTCCTGCCCTGACAATTATATCTTGCTGATATACTTGATCGCACCAAGAGTGCTACTTGTGTCATGCCCCAGTCCCAAAATACCGAGGGACTAGCCACGTGACAATGGCCAGAAGCACAACTCCAATGGGAAAACCCAATTTAATGGACCCGTTAGAGTGCACTTAAGCTGTAATATAAGTCTACACCATCTATCTCAGTATAATTCTAATCTCATCCATAGAAAGTAAATACAAGTCAATATGATAGACCAGTCAAGATAATAGATAAAAAGAAATAGTCCAACATCAAGTCAACATAAGTAGTGTCTCGGGGAACAACCCGACACAATAAAGGAAAGAAAATATCACCAATACATATGTCCATAAGTCAAGTCCAGATATGAAATAACACTAAGCATAAATAACTGAATAATTAAAAGAAATCTCTAGCACAACCTCGTCCTCTGGTGCCAGTACTACTCCAACGTCAGCTCATGTCCCGTATATCTCGGGGTAATCCTCCTCTGCTGTACCTGGGGACATAATCCGGATCCAGGTCCTCAAGGGACATAGCAAGGTACAAGAAACACTCAAGCCAAATAAAATACAGTAAATAAAAATATATCCTCATGGCAAGCTATGTAACCAGCTAAGTGAAATACAAATGAGAGCATCACTAGTACTCAGGCTGAGACCACTACAGGCTTTGTGTCGGGGAGCCCGTAGCAACAAGTATTATCTCGTAGGGCTAGTAAGTATGAAGAGGTTTTGCCTCAAAAATTGTTTTAAAAACAGTAATTTTGTCTAGGTGGTGGTCTTACAGAATCAGGATCAACAAGTCGACGCTGAACCTTCATTTCTTGTTGAATCGCATCCACCATAGTAAGCGCAAAAGATGTCATGCCATTCTGAATCAAGCGATTCAATCCGTCCTTAAATCTCGACACCAGTTGCTCTTCCGATTCTTGAGTTTGATAACGGGCCAGAAGATTAAAAATTGAAAACATACTCCTCCACTAATTTTGCACCCTGTTCACAATTTTGAAGCTTGGTGAAAAGTTGTTGCTTGTAATCGTTTGGCAAAAACTTATGTCGAATTAATTTTTGCATCCTTTTACAAGTACGAATATGAGGTTTCTCATTCTTGTTGCGATCTTCCGATAGCTTTTTCCACCATAGGGCGGCTCCTCCTTCAAGTTTATAAGCGACTAACTTCACCTTTGAACTATCAGAAACTTCCATGAATTTGAAGAAAGCTTCCCTCATAAAGCCAATCTAACAACGCTTCAATATTGAATGTTCCATTGATGTTTGGAATATCTGCTTTGAGTTTGTACTATGGTGAAGCTCCATACGGACTCTATCCTTGTTTAAGACACTTGTCATCATCCCATCGTTTCTCTTGTGCAGCTTCAATCAAATCATCTTCCTCAGTTTCATAATCATGAATAGAACCCTTCGAGTGATTTGATGGTGAAGCAAAAGTGTTCTTTTTATAAGGAAGATTAATGAATTTCTCATGTTGTTTCTTCTTACCCATTTCTGTAAAACATCATTTGGAATTTGATTGACATGGACAAACGGTTCCTCACGATCAATATTCAACTTGCATCTGTCTTTGTCGTGGATGAATTTGTAGCCTTGGATGAATCTTCTTGGTCCTTGTTCCCTTGAGTTTGGGTGGGAGGACGGGTTTGTTTGAGAATTTGCTCCATCATCTTTTTCATACCTTCAAAATCAAACTCTTGTTTAAGTTGATTCAAAGCTTCTTGTAGATCATCTTTGGTAATGAACTTTGATCCCATATTTTCTTTTTTTTTTGATTGTTTGCGGAAGCGAATTGACAAGAGAGAGAGGGTAGAATGCCTTCTTGATAAAGATCAAAAAAGTGTGGCTCTGATACCACTTGATTAGAACTAAGTTGGATGAACACTATGCGGAGATCGCAGACTTGAGAAGAGAAAAACAAGATGAGGTTTAAAGGAAGCTGTGGTTGAGTTGAGAAAAGGAACATGAGGGATTTGAGAGATAATTCATATATTTTTTTTTTGATAATAAGATATCTTACAAGTCATAACAATCTCTCTATATATATACTAAACTAAAGAACAAAAATAGAAATCCTATCAAGAATTCTAAATTGACTCAACAACTAAATCCTAAAATAAGAAAGAAAATACATGAACGTGCAACTGACTTCCTATGATATAGGAAGTGGGCTATGATGTCTTACATCACTTGGCCTATATTTTGGAATGCTCTTGAAGACAAATACCTCCCGTAAGCAATTTGTCATCAGAAAGGAAACGAGCTTGTACACCTCAAAAGCAAGGGAGCATGCATCGTACGGCAGTATGCATCAGAATGCAAACGGCTTGCCAAGTTTGCTAGCTCATATATGCCAAATTCAATAAGTCGAGATCGAAGATTTGAAGTTGGTCTGTGGCTTGCCATTCAAGCGCTTGTAATGGTTCCGCAGTATCAGACAACGAGGGAGTCACTACCATGTCCTCTCCCTAAAGCTTCAATACACTCCAACTGCTTCTGGTGATATATAGAATTACAACCACAAGCGTCCTAGTTCAGCAGGAGGACACAACGTGCAAAAGCGTCCCAACAATAGCCACAACCCTGATCATAAAATTTTTCGTAGAATCGAGAATGAAGTGAGAAATCAAGGCCCTCATTGTAACAAGTGCAACCGTAATGGATACCAAGCCAGAAGATTGTCTGAGTTCAGGATGGAGGGTGCTTCAATGTGGATAGAATATCCTCTTTTTTCATTAATAACTGTCTATTTAATTTATGAACATAAACCTCATGTAACTATTTCAACTCAGGTCTATATAAGAGCTAATATACATATATAGCTTAATACACAATATTTTGGGATACCTATGTATTTAGGTAACAAGATTGACATCCGAATATTTTCTCCATCAAAGCTTAGCTGTAGGCCAATCAGTAGGAGAATCGAGATGCACGGTGCCGGCTGAATGAGTAATTTCTCTTTCTCCTTCATTAGATGACATATTTCCTTGGTCCACCACTGAATGAACAGGCATTCTTACATTTGGAGTGAATACATATTGGGAGGGACAGCAACCTCAGTTGTTCCTTCCAACATCTGCACCACTTTCTTCATGCTTGGTCTCATCCATGGCTCCTCCTGAATGCAAGAAAAAGCCACCAACGCAAACATCTCCAGCCTCATCCCGTCCTTCTTCGCCTCCTCGTCCTCCTCCACCAGCAGGTGCAGTCTCCCGGTCCGATAGCACTCCTTCGTGCAGTCAATCAGCGTCGGCTTCACTTCACTCCCAAAACCATAGTCCCAGTCCAAATTCTTCCTGCAACATATAATTTCCAACAGCAGCACCCCGAAGCTGTACACGTCCACCTTCGCGGTGATCGCAGAGTTCTTGAACCATTCCGGCGCAAAGTACCCTATGGTCCCTCTGATGCCCGTGCTCGTCCGCGTCTGCTCGAGCCGTAGGAGCTTTGCCAGACCGAAATCGGCTATCTTTGCAACCAAATTGTCGTCCACGAGTATGTTCTGAGGCTTTATGTCGCAATGAATGATCTGCGTCCTGCACTCCTCGTGGAGATACGCCAGCCCCCTCGCGATCCCCAGAGCGAGCTCGATACGGTGGTTCCAGTCGGGCGAGTCGCTTCCGAACAGGAACTTGTTCAGCGACCCGTTGCTCATGAACTCGTAGACCAGAAGGCGGTGCGTCCCCTCCTTGCAGAACCCGAGCAGCCGGACTAGGTTCTTGTGGTAGGTCAGGCCGATGGTGCGAATCTCGTTCATGAAGTCCTTCTCGGCTGCTTCGAGTTCGAACATACTTCCCAACTTCTTGACGGCTATGAGAACTTCGATGTCGTCTGATACTAGCGCGCCTTTGTAAACCGTACCGAAAGATCCTCTGCCGAGCTCCTCGCTGAAGCCTTTGGTTGCATCCTCCAGCTCCTTGAAGGTGAATGAGCACAGCGCAGGCCCTGCCAGGCCACTTGAAGTAGTCCTGAGCAAAGTGTACTTACGTCTTATGAACAAGCGAGCTGCGAACTGAGCGAGGTTCAAAATTAGAAGGAACAACGATGCACCACCAATAGCCCAAATCCTCCAATCTCTTTTCTTTTCTTCTTCAGGTTGGGCAGAGCTGCTCAGTGTAGAATATTTGATAAGTGTGTATTGGTTGACATCGGTTTTGAGCTTCCCAATCCCATTTGAGAGGGGAAATTTCTTCTTCCAACAGTTGTTATCGTTGTATACGGCCACCGCGCAAAAACAGTCCTTTAAGCAGTTCATCCTGCACTCGGTTTCGTTCATCGGGTTAAGGTGGTCCTCGTCTCCAAATGGCCAATCTAGGTTATTGACCACCAGGAAGTCGAACGTTGATTCTCCACCCGGCTCGCAGCTTTGGGCTACGAAGTTGGGCTTGCATCCTTCATACTTTCTGTCATTGTCGATGAATGAATAATGAGGCGGGCATAGACAGTCGACCCTCTCGTCCAGATCCATCGTGCAGTAGCTGTTGAATCCACAGACGCCGCTTCCGGGTCCTTTGAGAATTAGTTTGTCGCAGATGTCTGACCCCAATCTTTGCTTCACCATCCAGATACCAGTTGTTGGCTCATTCTTTGGAAATGCATATTGCCTGCGGACAGTTTGGAATGTAAGTTACAATTTATATTATAGATATTTTTGTTATGAAAGATAGAAAAATGTATAAATTTCGGAAACTATAATCGGCAAGAAAATTTATACGATGTTCGTGGATTTTTAAAATAGGTTACCAAAATCATCCTTAATTTATAAGACAAGTTATAAATTTTATTCTTAAAAACTGTAATAAATTTAGGATAGTATTGACAAGCCATCTTGAAATTACGAATTATGAAAACAATGTAAAAACATCATTGACAATTGTAATTCTCTAAAATTTGATAATATGATTTCTATCTTTGTCGGCAACACCAGTCGGAATGATTTGGCATTAGTGGCTAGCGGAATCAATCGTCATGTTGAAAGTGAATGTCGCCAAAAAGTCGGCGGTGCTGGAGATTTACAAAAGGAAAGCCAAACGCTAAAGGCAGCACTTTGAGTCCTACTAATACGATGCTGAGTGGGAAAGCTTGGGGTGCAAATGAGACCTAATATTTTGCATTTTGCAAGAATAGGAATATAATTATGTTAAAAAAAAAAAAATTCAATTCCCTACATATTATAGCCAAGTTTTTACCTTTTATCCAATAGTTATGGATGAATTTACTAAGCATATGTATGAGAATATTCCATTGTGTATTATGTTTTCTTATGATATTACGTCAGAAAATTTTGTATAGGAGGATGAAATTCTTCTAATTTGCATGGAGGATGACAAATTTGAAGTAATTGTACATAGGGGGATGTGGTGCCATCACCAATGGTGTATTTATTCAAAATTTTAACAGGACGCCATTACCAATGGCGCGGGTCCAACGTACAAAACTAATGCGGAACCATTCCTCTTAGCGCCCCATGAGTGGGGTGCAATTGTAGTTAGTGTCCTGTGTTTAATTTTTGAATGGAGCGCCAACTCCAGTGGCGTCCTATATTTATTTTTTTTTATTTTTTTTTAACAAACATTCCTGATTGGTTGGGAGGAGGGAGTTTGGATCATGGGGGTAGAGGAGAAGAGGATATATATATATATATATATATATATATATAGGAGTGGGGGGGGGTAGAGAAGAAGAAGCAACAAAGAAGAGAGAAAAGAGAGAACCACGGAGGCAAAAGCAAGGCAGCATGTAGTTTTTTCTTACTTTTATTTCTATAGTTGTTATTTATTTTATAGATGGGTAGCAACAAATCCTTACCCTACTATCAAACCCTAATTTAACCATAACCACAGATGGGTGACCAAAACAACGAACGTATTCCTGGTTGACCCATTACTCATAAATAGATTCAAGAACGTGAAAATCACGATTCTTGATTAATATTTGCTAGAGAGGTAATTTACATAAATTAAATTATATTTGTCATTTTATTTACTTTCTTTAATTATTTAATATTTACAAGTTTATAAATTATATTTGTTAATTATATTTTATAGTCCCGAACTATGTTTGTAGGTGTAAACCCCCTGATTTTTCAAGAATTTTTAAAATGGATTTTTCACAATTTTCTGGAATTTTTTGGGAATTTTCTGTAATTAAATTCAGGATTTTAATTATTTAATAATTTTTAATTGATAATAAAATATATTAAAATATTATAAAAATAATATTTTATGGTGTAAAATGAAATATTGGACTTAGGGTAATTTTCTGGAAATTTATTGGACCCCGAAAATATTTTTAAAAACCCGAAAACTAATTTTTATAATTAAATAAAATAAACCGGACTGAACCGGGTTTAAACCGTACTGAACCGGCCTGAACCCGGTTCAGCTAAACCCGACCGGACCAACCCGCCTAGCGGGTCGGGTCGGGTCCGCCCGACCGAACCCGACCCGCCCAAAACCCGCAGACCCGCTTCTTCCCCACGATCCCACCTGCGACCGCTTCTGCCGCCGCTCCCCGCGCCTCCGGCCGCGCCGCCCGCTTCCAGCGCCACGTCGCGCCTAGCCCGGCCCCGCACCCCACGTCTCCGCCTTCGGCTCCGCCTCCCTCGGCCTCCCCGACCCCGTCGCAACCCTATAAAATCCCCCCAATCCTTCCTCTCCGGCCACACCCCTCACCGCCTAGCCTCCGCTCCGCCTCGCCGAGACGCCGCCACCGCTCCCCTCGCCGAGCCCTCGCCAGCGTCGCCCTAGCTCCGCCGACGCGCCACCCCCTTCTCCTTCTTCCCCGCAGCCAGCACCCCGAGCCCCCAACTCCGGCCCGCCTCCGCCGCTCAGCGCCGGCCGCCTGCGCTGCCCCAGCACGCCGCGCGCCGCCGTCCGGCCTCCCCGCCGTGCAGCGCTGCCCCCAGCCCCCCCGGCCGGCCTCCCCCGCCTCGGCTCCGGCCGCATCCCCAGAGCCCTAAACCCTAGACACGTGCGTATGTCGGACACGTGTCGGACACGAGTTTTTCGAGTTTTTCGGACCCTGTTCAGGTACGCGTATCTCTCTGCTCGTTTACCCATTTTTGATTCCGTTAGTTGCGTTGCATAGCCTGCATGACCCCCTCGGTGCCCGTGCAACCCGCTCGGGGCATCGCGTCTTGTGGCGATCGCGAACCGCGATCCAAAAATAGGAAAAATAACGCCATGTTTCACCCCGGAACTGAGCGCACTCCGCCAAACGGGACGACTTGGTCGCGTGCGGTCTTCACAGATACGTGCGCATCGTTGATACGGACGTGTGGGATTTTACAGAAGTCGATTCGGGTGTGCGTGCACACCGGAATCAACGCGTATCCGCGGACACCGCCCCGTATCCATCCTTTCTAAATCTCGCTGTAACTTTGTGTACACACGTCGGATCAAAACGAAACTTACGCCATCGGACTCATAGCAATACGCTGGTCCTGTGACCCAAGTTTGGTTCGATTCTGAGAACGTTGACGAAATCGCGTGTCGTGGGCCCTACAAGCTCCACTCGATAGGCGATTTTGTGATCGGCTCATCGGAATCTACTTCTGAAAGTTCCATTGGGTTCGTATCATCGTTCCTGACCTGTTGACACTAAGTTTGGCAAATTTGGAGACCTTTGACCCTAACACATTTTTCGGTGCAAAGCGGGCCCACATGTGGACCCCGCTTTGACCCGAAATTGTCATTTTTGCCCTTGTCTCCAAATTGGACTCAAGGACAGGCGTTTCTAGCTATTTGATATTTTTTGGATCTGATGTTGATGTTTATTTCAGCAACCGGAGTACCGCCTGCAATTCCAGCTGAAGTCAGAGCCGCAATTGGAACCGGAACCATAGGCAAGTGTACCTTGCCAAACCTTGCAGCTTGCTACTTATTTTCTTGGCTTAATTTTGCATCAGTGGGCAAGTAAAGCTTGTCAACTCGCAGTGATTCCTGTTATAGTATTTTACTTGAGTTTCTTGTAGATTTTATATATAAACTTGTTTAATTGTTCAACCCAGGACCGAGTGACTTTACTTAGCGTCCGATTCATAGTCGGGTGCCAACCCCGTACGCGGAGTTGTGTAACGTCACATAGACATGGATACCGAGACCCGATATTTCTCGTACTTGTCTTATCAAGTACATCATAACCCAGGACACCTGACACTATTCATGAGACAGAGTCTTCCTGAGACATTCATGGTGATTCTGTATAGGATACAGGACTTGACAGAGATATTGTATTTAAAGATACTATATGACTTGTTGCGTTAGCTATGATCCCGCTTGACATGGACATGAGACGTTATGGTCATGAAATGCGTGGTTACATTGGGTGGGAAGAGACACAAGCTACAGGTTGATTATATTATGCCGGCGTAGTAGTCTCCCATTGTGAGCTAGACAACCACATGATATCACTGCTACCGGCTCTCCGACACAGAGCTTGTAGTAGTTTCAGCCTGAGTTCTAGTGATGCTCTCAACTTGCATATCACTTAGCTGGTTACATAGTTTATCCTATTATTTTATTTATTTTCTGCACTGCATGATTATGGCTTGAGCTTTCTTGTACCTTGCTATGTCCCCTGAGGACCTGGATCCGGATTATGTCCCCAGGTATAGCCGAAGAGATCCATCCAGAGATACACCGTACAAGAGCACTTCCAGGAGCTGTACCAGGATCTGAGGACGAGATCGCACCAGAGGACTTCTCCTGAGCATTGGCTGTATATAGTCAGTTATTTCTATTTCCAGTTCCTTTATTTCCTGTCTATTTGCATTGATGTATCAGACATACTCTCGGATTGTTCCCCGAGAAACTTTATTGAGATTTGTTAGTTACTCTATTTGCATTATTCTGGCATTTAATCTGTGATTATCTGTTGTGGATGAGATTAGAATAACCTGGGACTTGTAACATTTGCTTTATTTACTGTTAGACTACAGCTTAAGCATGCCCTGATGGATCCATTAAATTGGGTTGTCCATCGGTGCGTGCTGCTGGCCATTGTCACGTGTCCAGTCCCTCGGCATTTTGGGACTGGGGCGTGACAGTAGGAGCATGGCCACTGGCGATATGCTATGCCAAATAGGAGCTAACTACCGTCCAAAAGGCCTTAGTTCATACCTTGCGATTCCACTATGTAAATCAACTACAATTACTCTAACACAATAGGAACTTGATGTTATGTCTTGCTGACCGCTGGTGGCCCTAAGGCAATACCTTCCAACTACCAGTTGGTAAAATGATCATCACACTCTGGGATGTAACTAACATTCTAGGGCTATCTATTACAAGTAAAATAATTTAATGTTACTAATGTTTTAATTAGTATGATTATTATTCTAGGATTACCTAATAATTAATTTAATATTACATGTGACGCTATATATTTTGATAAACATTTAGATACTGGTGCTTTTACTAGACGATATTTTAGTGTGGATCTACCAGCTGATATAGGTCGTATATCATATGTCACCATAAGCTAGCTATGGGGCAACATCATGGATCTTGACCATACTATCAACAATCAAGTTAACGTAAACGAAAATCGTATATGAAGTTTAATTATAATATCTATTTAACAAAAATTATTATAGTTTAACTCACTTATTTTAATTTAATATTTTAGGTTGTTTATTACACAAAAGCATATTTAGTTGCTTTATGTGGTGTAGTTTTTCTTTCAATGAACAGGCTGTAAGGTAAATGTGTGACTTGTACCACTTTTGGTCGACATTCATGAAAAACAGTAGTATTGGCATATTCGTATTTCTCCTTAACGGAGTTTTTGTCAGTGACCTCAATGGATAGTTGTATCAAAATTTTTACTAGATGCATGTCACTAGTACATGTATATATAAAAGAAATAATATTATTCATGTGAGTCAATGTTGTATACTTATACCATGTTGTGTTTCTGCTTAGGTTTGGTCCTACGAGCATTTCTCTATTAGTAGACTAGGGACCAAAATTAATTTTGAAGCGAGTATCTTTCCGGTCACTAGACGGTGGATAACAGATACAGTAGACCAAGTATACTACATATATCATGTTTCCTCCATTTATCGGGCATAATTTGATTCACTACAACATTCAAAGGTAAAATAATTTAATACTTTTATTTATTTAAACTTTATTAGTTTATTATTTACTCTACAATGGATCAAGTAGGTTTTATGGATGCCCTACAATATATTTTAATGCTCAGGATATTCAGAGGATTTCGTACACATATACTTTATATTGATTTTATATCATATTTCGTACACATATACTTTATATTGATTTTATATCATATACCACTAACGGACCATGTACCATCCAGCGGATCGTGTTCTTTGACAGTTACATGATTTCGGATGCTCCACCGGCTATGAGATACGGCAAGCCCACACTCTAACTAGAATCCATGGTTTGCTTCCTGGCTAGGATTCAAGAAACAAGAGATATAGTTTGGCAGATATATCTCGCCAAATGGAACCTCCAGATGATTGTAAGCTTAAATTTTATTATATTTTATTAAGTTTGTCGTTTAGCTTTACTAATATTTTGTTTAAACAATGCAGTGTGATATTGCTTACAAACATTTTGGTGGGGAGTTTCGCATGTAAGCAACAGAGCCTATAGATTTGAGGAGTTTCGGTTTGCGAATAGAGTTGTAGATTATTGACGTGGATTATTATACAGCCTTGATGAATCGGTACATCTTTATTTATCATTTCAGTACATTTTATTTTATTAGATTTAATGTCCAAAAATGCAACGAATAATCAACAAAATAAAGAGTAACCTGTGGCCGGAGGGAAGATTTCTTTGCAAAAGCTTATAGCTATTATTGATCAAGCTAATATGCATGGTCAGGTGCCGCATATGCCTCCGATATGTATCATACAGGATAATCTAGCAGGCATTGTTAGTTAGAGACTGAGCCGTATGTCCACTTCTTATCAAGCTGGTAATGACACTTATTCCCAGGCTGACGAGGTCACTTCTCATTAGTGCATTCGCACTTCTTACCAGGCTAGAGAAGGCACTTCATATCATGTTGGTGAGAGAAGTACTTTCCAGGTTGGTCCTATTGATTGGTTCAGAAATATGGGTGAGTATACACAGTGGATGTCGACTACACCAACTCTATTATCTACTCAGCAAACACAGGAGGTGGACACTCAGGAGAATGATAGTTCAGATTTAGATCCTCCTCCAGAGAATATGGAGGACGAAGACAACGACTAGGTCTCATGTAGTGCCCCACTCCGGGTGATGCACTGTGTGAGGGACATGTGGCTAGTTTGACTCAGTCAAAAATCGAGTGTTGGAGAAACCTTTCGACATCTAATCGATTCGGACGAATGCTATGAGAACATTTCCAACTCATGGATTGACTTATATTGGAACGAGTCCTAGATGTAGTAGATTGTGTCTTGGCGAATGAACTCTATATAAGAGTCTCTTCCTAATACCATTTTATTATAGTTTTTTTAGATGTTTTTGTTGCTTGGTTTTGATGAATATTTTTTTGTCGATTTTTGTATTCATTTCCTAAAATATTTGAAAGAAAGGATAGAAGAAGGGTATTAATACGATGTTGGTGTCATTAGAGGAGTGCGTGTAACTAATGTTTAATCGTTGCGAAGTGGGTCTCCTTCTTTCGATAATTTCTCTACTCGGTGGGTGGTTCTGACCCTTCTTTTTTGCTCCTTTACGTCAACGAATCCTTGTTACCTTGCAACGTCCTTTGATCGATTATATACCAGAGAACATAACTAAAAGATAGCCACAATGCATGATGTACCACTAAGAGTAAAACATGGGATAACTGTAACAGTTAGTGCATTTATGCATGAGACTTACAAATAGAGCTTCGTATATGAAGCAAACAATTGTGGTTCGAAACCATGAAACTATTGGAAGGGGTACGGTACCCTGAACGTTGGTTGTGGCAGGGTTACTAGCTAGGAATGTTTGGGCCCTACGGATCACCAATCGGAACATACAGATTTGAGGAAAATAAACTATTGCACGAGTATAGATTTATATTGCTTATTTCAGTTCCTTGCCATGCATATATTTTATAGTTAAACTGTTCAGATATTTTTATTGTCATGGACAACTTCTGCACAAGGTTTTACTTTTCTTAAAACGGTATCGGGGATACGTGAACTGAATCGACCTAGAAAAAATTATTTGGAACGTGCTTCGATATAAGGTATTAAGAGACCTCCAGTGGCCTTGCAACTCAGACTGGAAGGGCGTATCATAATACCATATAATAGTCCTTCGTGGTATCGATTTCACCAATGACCTTGTATAGTCGCATGCCAACGTATTACCTTCTGTAGGGGTGGTAAGTAATATCTCTATTTTTATGCAAGGACGGACACATCCATTATGTTAAGATATCACTTATAAGTGATATGAACATAGGTTTACTACTTTCAAGTATGTTATCGATATGAATTACAAATTATCATAGTTCTAAATAGTAAGATAATTTTGAATATATGCATCCCTTAATAAGTAGTGTCGATTTAGGCGATTGTGTTAGTCCCGATCACCATGCATTTCCTAGTGTGTTGATCCCCAACTATACAGGTGTCGAGAACCTCGAGGGTACCCAATACTAGCTAAAGTTTTGGATAGGTGATTAAAGCTCTTCCGATTTTGAAGTATTTTAAAGTCAGTTTATTATGGCGCAATATGTAATTTTCTAAAATTTGTCATCTTTTATGCAAATTTAATGAATTTAATCCCCTAATACGATATTTTCTAATCTTACGTTGGTTAATGAATGTACAAAGGGATGGATGCAAAATAGAAATGTGAACAAATACTTGAAATCTAGGAAATTTAATATTAGTGGAACTAAAACATAATATATGAAATGTAATTTCAACATGAATGCGTTTAGGATCAATCATTCATCGTAATGATGAGATTGAGTACAATGTCATTCACGGGATTAAAATAAGATGGTTGAAATGGAAGAGTACTTTTGGAGTTCTTTATGGTTGAAAGATCTCTGAAATTGATTTTTATTTTATTTTATAATATAGCTATAAGACTAGTCATGTTGTATGGATTACAAAATTGGACAATTAAAAAATAATGTCCAAAAAATTAATTTAGCTGAAATGAGAATGCTAGATGGATGAGTGACAATATATGGATGAGTGACAATACAAAATGGCTATAAAACCGGCTATGTTGTATGGATAAAAAAATTAGAGGTGCACCAACTGAGAAAAAAATCTACTTAGATTATTTAGACATGTATAACATAGATTAATTGTTGCTCTCGTAAGGAGGAGCGATAAATAGTAACTAATAAAGTGGTACATTGGGACTAAAAAATTATATGAATATAATTTTAAGTGCTAAAGAATAATATAAATCTCATTAGTGTTAAATTGGAGATGACCCTTAAAAGGGTTGAATAAAAAATGGGAATTCAAAATAGTAGATTCCAGAAATTTGGAGTAATTAAGTTTTTTTTTTTGTGGAAATAGTAATTAAGTTTTGTTGTTGTACACTATTGGTCGAAAATCTCAAAATCGACAGGTTGGATAACTGTCATGCATGTAATCAAATGTAGTCAAGTGACATCCATTCAAAACTATTGGCAAAATTAAATCCTATACTAAAATTGTCACATAAAAGCTCATGAAAGATTAACATATTGTTATTTATCATGAGTCCAAAAATCTGATCAACGGTTACGAATAGATGCCATATGTCCATATATATATAAAGATAGAATAAATAATGACTGCATTCATAAAAAAATAGAAATGATACCAACCAAAAAAAGATGATAAAAAATTTACTTAAATGATTTGGACATTAGTAACATAAATCAATAGATTTTTTCATAATGAAAAGCGATAAATAATAGTTAATAGAGTCGTTGGACTAGAGATTAGATGAACATAATTTAAAGTGCAATTGAATTATATGAATTTTATTAGTGTTAAACGAGAATATGACCCTCAAAAGAGTTGAATGGAAGAAGGAAATTCAACAGTTGACTCCAAAACTTTGGAGTAAAAATTTTGTTGCTGTTGTACTTATGTGGCCGAAATTCTCAAAATCGGCGGGTTGGATAGTTGTCAAGCATTGCATCTAATAGTGGACAAATGACATACATTTGAAACTGTTGGCAAAATTAAATCCTATACTAAAACAATAACATAATAGCTCATGAAAGATATTAGGCTATATAAATAAAATATTATTATTTATGATGAGTCCAAAAAATATGATTATCGATTAAGGATGGATGTCATGTGTTCATGACAACTTCTTTTTCGGATAGCGAACAATTGTAGAACTGTCATTGCTATAATCTAACATACATAATTTATCAAAAATGGGTACAAACTTTGAGAAAATTAATATATGGAATATTCCAACAACGAAGAGAACTGTTCCACCAAAATCAATGTCTAAGGTGTTGTTCCTTTGCACCTCTGATGTCTAAATAGGAAATTTCCCATTGTTTGGTTGGCAACAAATTCAGGACCAATATCTGAATTTTGTCTTAAAACATTCAGACGTTAAAGAACCTCTGAAACCTAACATCTGAATCTGAATAGAAATTATTTCAAATTTATCTAAATATCTTTGTCAATAAAATTCAGTATAAGGGTATAATAGCCTCAATAATTTTTATTCAGTGCTCAGATGTAAAATATACAAACAAACAACTTTTATTCATAGGTTACATCCAAACAAAACAAATTGCTTTTTCGGATTTAGACTTTAGATAATTAAGATTTTAAACTTCACACCATGGCCTGCCATATATTAAAGTGTTTATCGGGGGTGCCAACCTAGGCCCAGAATTAAACATGTTTGATTGGTTTTTGGGCCGGGATAAATCAGCCCGGGGAGGAAGCCAGGCCGGGTCTAGAAAACATAATCCCAAATCTAGTCCGGCCCAAAATCTGGATATGAGCGGGTCGGATTTTACTGGACTGGGCCTGGGTCGATTCTGGTTTAGCCGGTGGATTTTTTTTTTAAAAAAGACCAAAATAAATGATCTTTGGCCTTAAAAAAAATTTATATAAAAAATGGGCTTATGAAAAACTAGTTTACATAAATAAACTTTATTAATTTCAGAAAATTTATATAATATCTTCTTAGGAAAATTAAAGTACAAATTTATTTATAAGATGATCTTCAAGCCGCAGACTTCCAAAATATATGGTAGCATCCTGTTTTTCTTCTTACTACAATATAAAAAAGGTATATCATGCCAATATATCAAAAATGATGCCAATATTTTAATAAAATTTTGATATATATTAATCTTGTTATATAACTCATTGTTTATTGATAAAACTTATGTTTAACTTTCTGTTTCCAACCTTTTCAAGCTTTCTTTGTAATACCACAAAGAAGTTTGTAGAGAGGTTGAAAGTAGAAACTCAAACATAAGTCACATAAAAAAAATATGACTTATGTTTGAGTTTTTGTTTTTAGCTTCTCTTCAAGCTTTTTTTGTACTACAACAAAGGAATCATGTAGAGATGTTGAAAGCAAAAACTAAAACATAAATCCTCTCAAAAAAAATATACATATCTAACAATAATAACACGTATTGAAAAATGATACATTTTTCAAGATGCAAGATACTAGATACCCTTATCTAGATGCCTATGTAGATTTTTTTTATGCCACCGTTATATTTTTATTGGAGTCATTTTCCACAATGCTAGCATTCAAAAGAATTCCACGTGAGTTATTCTTTCGATATTATGTTCATTATAAACTCTTCTAAAATAGTGCTAATTTTTTTATCTCATCTAATTATGATTTTTCTTCTTTGTAGCCTAATACCCATTGAGACATAAGTTGAGGTCCTTGTACCTTTTGATGTTGCGGCACTAGTAGAGGCCCATGTACTCCCAAAGATTATGGTGCGGGTTGCGGTTGTTGATCTAGCTGTTGATGTGGTGGTTGTTCATTTTTCATGAAAGCAAAAAAAAAGTAGTCTCTTCACCGAACCTTTGACCAGGTTATTGACCGGGATGGTCTAAGCCGGGTTGACTAGGTTGGGGGGGCCGAATCCAGTTCGACCCGAGTTTTTAGTCGGGCAGTTCCGGGCCTAAACTTTGGGGCGTAAACTTAAACCCAGGTCATAGTGGGCTGGACCAGCTTAGCCCAGTTTGACTGTACCAGATTCGGGCCAAGTTTCAGATCACTAGGCCTATTATGCACCTTGAGCCCTATAGAGAGACGTGGGAGGTAGACGTCTAGGGTCCATAGTTTTTTTTATCATTTTTTAGGGACAACCAATTTTTTTGTTAATTATTTTTTTTTCGAACAAGGTAAATTTTATTCAGGTCCCTCCGAGAGGCAACAAACTCAGCCCGAATGCTTACAACCAATCATAGTCCGAAGGCCTAAATATACAATCACAGCCTAAAGGCTCCATTCTAACTCGAAGGCTACATCCTGACAAGAAGGCCCTATCCACGCCCGAAGGCCTCGTCCAGCCCGAAGGCCTCATGCAGCCGCAACCACAGCCTCACCCCATCGCACCAGCTCCGCACTAGCACCGCACCACACCACCGCACTCGCTCCGCACCACACCACCGCACCTGCACTGTACCCACCACAAACCCATAACTTATTTCTTCAAAAAGGGAATTAAATGGTGCCCCCGTTGCTTGACCCCGTAACTTCCTGGGTGCCTCAATCTTAATCGTTGCAGGCATCCAATAACGGCCAAAGATTAGGGTTTGCAATATCCGGGGCTTGGGATCCCGGTACTGCAACTGGAGCATGCTTAGAGAGATCGGTGGAGGGCGGGATGAGATGGGAAAATAAGAAGACTGGAGCATAGAGGAGCTAATTGGTATGGAGAGACTCGCACTCGTCTAGCATCGACTGTCTGGCATGTGTGAAAAATGAGAAATAATTCTATATTTGAGGGCAAGAAGACCCCACTCATAGATATATTACATAATATAGAATTCGATGTAAATGTGATGGGGCAGGCAAGACATGACCCTTAGCTTGCATGGATGTAACTGAATTTGTTTATATATATATATATATATATATATATATATATATATATATATATATATGTTTAAATTATTTTATTTGGGCCTTCCTACTTCGTGGGTCCTGGGCCATCGCCCTGGCCGTCCTGGGCCAGGGTCGGCCCTGTAGTTAGGTAATAACATATGAAAAACGGAAATTGTTGTGTGCTCTTTCCAAAATATAAAAGATTAATCAATTTTGCTATTCTCAAGTAGTAAAAAGTAATAAATTTATTGTTTGTTCTTTCCAAATAGTATGAAGTGCATATGCAGGGCCGGCCCTGGCCCAGGGCGGACAGGGCGACCGTCCAGGGCCCCATGGGCCAGAAGGGCCAAATTTTTTTTTTTTTTGTTTAAATATATAAATAATTTTGTACCGAAAAAGAACTAGTATTTACCATGGACCATTCTTATCACAAAGCAATTGTTGTGTAGTAGTTATTATATTAGACTTGCACACAAGAGGTTTCTAGTTCGAATCTTGGTGGAGACATATTTTTTATTTTACTTTTGTTTTATTTTTTTTACATTATGTATGGGGCCTCATTATGAAAGTTCGCCCCGGACCCCTGTGAGCTCAGGACCAGCCCTGTGCATATGTACTAGTATATATAAAAATAGATAAAATTATTTACACTAACTATCCTCCATATTTTATATATTTATTATCCCGAGTATCTTTACTTCGAAACTAATTACATAAGGCACCCTATCCTTTTATCCTTTAGTAGAAAAAAACTTAACACAGGACAGCTAGTGTTGTGCCTTTCTATAAAAAAAAAAAATATAAGACATGTTGTACTTCCTATAATTACTTTAAAAGTCGTGTAATAAACATGGAGTAGTTAACCTAAATAAGCCAAAGCGGATGCATCAGCACTCAAGAGTAACAACTTGCCTGAAAATGCCGTCGGGGTCGAGCGTCGCCCTGTGGTAGTGGTCGGCGGGGACTACTGTAGAGATTACATTGTGAAATGTATTATTATAAGAGACGTCGATGCTTCCAGACTCGTTGTAGATGACCTGAAATATTCCTGGCCCGGTGATGTCAGTAGCCCAGTACGCTTCGGGGTAGTGGAACGGAGTCGGGAAAGCGACAGGATACATCACGAGGTTGCCGTCGACGCCCTGCAGCACCATCACGAACCTCCCACGAGTGTAGTCGGTATCCATGAGCCTCGCGAAAACTTTCGTCTCTTGCTTGAGCGTCTGGCCAGGCAGGATAGTGTCGGTCGGGTGGTCGAAGCTCTGCCACAGGACCGTGCCGTTGGCCGCCGAGAGCACGAGGTTGCCCGTGTCGAGGATCGCCGCGTGGGAGGTCTTGTTCACGCCGGGGTTCCATATCTCTTGACCGGAGGGGTCCTTAAGAGAGAATTGTCCGTCGGGGCTTAGCGTGAGCTTGGAACTTTCTGCGTCGACCGGGTGGTCTCCGTTGGCGCACCACACGACGGTCTTGTTGTCCATCTTGTCGAACCAGACGGCGAGGAGGGAGAGGGAGGTGTTGGCCGGGTGGGGGAGGAAGCCGAAGGCGAAGTCGCCGGACGGGGAGAGCCATGAGCTAGGATTGGTGAGGGTGGTTCCTATGCTTATGTTGTTGTAACTGTAAGCAGCAGGTTGAGCTAGTGATAGATATTGGAGGAAGAAGAACACTAGTAAAAAGTTCAGGAATGATATTGCCATTATTTTATTTCTTTGCTGAAGAGACGATCGAGTTAGCAAACTACTGAAAAGAAAAATCATATGTTATAGGGAGGGAGGGAAGAAGAGAAGGAGAGGCTTGACGCGGTTTTCCTGAGAAAAGACTTTTGCCGTTGCTGAAGAGATGCAAAGTACTCGAAAGAAAAATCATGTGTTATAGGGAGGGAAGAAGAGAAGGAATGGCTTGACACGGTTTTCCTGAGAAAATACTTTTGCCGTTGTTCAACGTTGAAGTCTTCTGTTATAAATGTGTTTGTAGAATATATTTTTATTATCATTTGTTATATATAAGTTTCTAGGATTTTGAATATTTATCTAGTTAGATAATATGATATGTTTGAATATTGAATAAGTGTGAATGTATTTTAGGACCTATAATATGTTAACGTAATTTTGGATATTTATTTAGTTAGATATTGTTATATATATTTAGTTAAATATAATTCAAATATTGAATATATTTTAGGACCTATCATATGTTAAGGTAGTTGAAGGATTTATTTTTTGTTTTTAACTACATGAGGAGTTATATACTAGGTTAGAAAGATTTTTATTTTTATTTTTATTTGTTGTTGTTTTTTATTATTATTTAGTGGAGGATATACAGTTTGGACGACTCATTTTTGAACTATTTTCAAGCCGCATTATAATAGTAGAGATATATAAATTAATTTGGAAGGAGTCTAAGACCAAGGTGCTTATTGGGACAGGACAGACCGGAATTTAGGCCGGGCCGAGCCTGGCACGGACAAACCCTGGCTAGACTGGTCCAGGTCCGATCAATGGACAAATTACCCGCTCGGCCTACATGAAGAAAGAGTCAGGGCTGGGTTTAGGGTGCTTGTCCGAAGGCCAAGACCGAAACGGATCAGCCCGACCAAAAACTTGGTCCGTCCGGATTCTGTTACAGGTCCGATTAGACCCGAAAATTTTTCTCGGCCCACAAATACTTACTGTAAATATAAATGTTGGAAGGGATATTTTGGTAAAAGAAATTTTTTCCAACAGCCAGTTATTAATTATGGAGGATATTATTACCAAAACATTTCCAAATTCGATCCGTTAATCAGGTATTTTGGTAATTTTGCTGAAAATAACCAAAATATTCCTATAACAGCTATATTCTAATGATATTGGTAGTCATTTGTCAACTAAAATTTTCTATAAATAATACTTAATTCATCTAAATTTACCACAATAATTTTTTTTCTCTCTTCTATACTTAAAAGCAATCTTGTGAAGTAGCAACTTTCTAGAGACTGGAGTACAAAAATATCGTAAAAGTTTAAAATTTTTGGAGGCTTCAACCTGATCGACTACCACCAAGCTACAACAATCCTACATCCGGATTTAAGAAAAAATCAAGTTGAGGTTTAACTAATATTTTTATTATTATAAAATTAGTTAATTTTAATATTAATTTGATTATTTTTTAATTATATTTTAAAAAATAATATTTATCATAATGATGCTACTGGTTTTAGCCATCCCTATCAAAGTATTTCAAAAAAAATATTAAGATCATGATAATAATTTTTATGCTAATTATTATGCTAATAATTCGGTAGAAAATAAATTACCACCGACACAAATGTCACCTCCAAAAGTCAAAAGTATCAATAATATAATATTTCAACCAGGAGAAATTTTGATGTTATGAAAACTTTATATTAAACTATTTTTCACATATAACGTGGAAAAGAATGTCTTAAATCCAAAATACCAAAGACGGATACCTAGAGCAACACAAAGCAACAAAAAAAAAAAATTTAATAGAAAAAATTAATGACGGCACGAGAACTCTGAAGGGACACTATGAAAGTTGTTATGACAATAACACAATGTTAGACAAACACAGTTAAGCACCGATCCTCAAGAATTTTCAGTAAAAAAATATCAATTATTATACTGCTCATAACAAAATTAACTTAACGAAATATATTATTTAAGATGAACAACATTTTATATTTAGTGAGAGTGAATCATATTATGACTATACAAGTAGTATACTAAATCCTTATTTTACTAAAGTTTCTATATCTAGTACTAGAGTAGAAGCTATTAAATGTTTTTGAAAGAAAATCAGCTTTGAAAGAAAGTTTTGTAAATATTAGTAAATATTCTTTAATTTTTAATATAAGAATTAGTAAACAAAATTATCCTTTCGTTTCAATGATGAGTCATTATTTAGGTGCGAACTTGGTTTTACAAAAATGAACTTTGTTTAAGACTATTGGAATTTTTGCATAATATGCAATCGACAAAGCCATATTACAAGTTTTACGCGAATATGATATTCATAATAAAAATTTAAATTTTTTTGATAATACTGGTAATAATACTTCTTGTATCAATATTTTAAAATATCAATTTCCTCTTGTATTAAAAGGACAGACATTTTCATATAAGTGTGATTGTCATATTGTTAATTTAATTATACAAGAATGCCCTCAATTTTTTCAAGAGAAGTTAGAAAATATTAGAACATGTCTTATTAGTTTGAACACTTCTCCAAGTAGGCAATAATAGTTTAAACAGAATTTTTCAAATAAAGTAATAAATTTTTGCATAATTGCAAAAAAGGAAAGAAGTTTTGACAATTGGCAGTTAGGGGAAGAACTCGTCAACTGAGTTGGCAGGTTGGTGGGGGATCAAAGGGCTCGCCAATTGAGTTGGCGATCTAGGTGTGTTGAGGACAGAGGCCGCCAACTTAGTTGGCAAGTGAGGGGGAGGAAAGTAATTTTCGGCCGTTGGCTTCTCGGGATGGGGGCGGGGAGGAATTATAGCCGTTGAGGGTTGGGGGGAGGATTATAGCCGTTGTACAACGGCTAATACAAACTTTTATATATTTTTTATCTCAACCAAATCATCCAACACTCTCACTCTTTTCCCTCTAGTAAAGCCCCCAGCACTCTCTCTATCTCTCTGCCTCTAGCAAAGCTTCCAATACTAAAAAAATATTCTGCCTGCAGCCAAAGTTCATTTGAGTTTCTTGTAGCAAAAGTTTTCAACCGTCATGGATCGTAGTGTAAGAATTGTATGCTCGCATGACGATAAAGTAAATGAGTTAAACTACGAAGGAGGAGAAAGCCAAATTTTTTCAACTTATCCGAATATAGTTTTGAAAATATACATAATTATATTATTGAACGTTGTTCTATTCATTATGATTTTATTCTAAAGTTTATTTTTGGTTCTAATTATTTTTTGATAGATAGTGAAGATGCATGGAATTATATTCTTGAGATTAATTCACAATCACGGTATATAAAAATATATGTTATTAAAGTAGCAACAATACTAGATAATATAAATAGTGAATATTTTCCAGTTGTTAGTACGGGTGCTAGTTCTTCTCAACAAATTATTTTATTTTTCCAAGAAGGTCATTCATGAGATGAATCTAACCATGATGATGATAGTGACAACGATAATGGAAATAGTAATGATTTAGTTGAAAATGTAGATTATACGGTAGATGATGATGTTGTAAAAGCTATCACTGATAAAATATTTAAGGGACAATTATTTCCTAGCCGTTCTCACTTTAGAAGCTTTATAAGTAATTTAGCAATTAAATATAATTTAGTTGTTCAGCTAGTGTTATGAATAATGCTCGTGGAATTATATATAATTGTGATCAACCAAATTATAATTGGAGAGTATATGTCAAATCCATTGGAAATGACGATATAGTTAAAGTTAGTACATTAAAAAATTGTTATTCTTGTTTAGGAAGACTTAGTACAGGACGTCATCGACTAGCTACCGCTGCATGGATTAAGACCATGATAATTGACATTATTAGAGATAACCAGTCATATAGTCCATCATAAATTGTTAAAGATATATCACTTCCAAACTATGAAGAAATAGCGACATTGTTAGCGACGTCAGAGTAAGATGTCGCTAATATTAAAGATTTCAGCGACTCCAAATTTTAACGTCGCTATAAGTCACTGTTTGGCGACATTTAGCGACTGTAATTCAGTTTTTTAAATGAATAGTCACTATAAGCTTATTTAAGGTCGCTAAATGTCGCTGAATTTTATTATTTAGCGACGTTTAGTGACGATAATCTTTTAGATATTTAGCGACGTTTGCAGCGACGTCGAAAACGTCGCTAAATTTTTTTTAGCGACGTCATAAGTTTACGTCACTAAATGTCGCTAACTTTTCAATATAGGTTTCGGTTCCCCCCTTCTGTCGAAATCTCCCAATTTTTTAAAACCCGCCCCACTCTTCCCCCCCTCTCCGACGAACTACACACTCCGCATCCTCCACAACGGCCTACTCTGGCGTCCCCCTCCTCCTCCTTCTCCTCTAGGTAAACCCTAACTCTCTCTCTCTCACAGGACACGACATAACACTGACACATACACGACACACACACAGAGAAGAGAACTTGTTTTATGCTAGGGTGATGATACATGTGATTCAAGAGTTTTATATATGGAGAGTGAGGGTGGACTTGCCCGAGTTTGTGGCTTGGTGTCTGTGCTGTGGTTTCAGCACAAAGAAGAGTGAGGGCAGTGGTGTATTGAAGGAGTATGAGGTAGGGATAGCCTGCGTTGAAGGTATATGCCACCATCATCAGGTAGGGAGGTCGGGTTCAGTATGAGAATGAGAGGGTACTAAAATCCAGAGCAACAACAACAGTGAGATGGTAAGAAGAATGTGCACAAATTACATAAGCAAGAGCCTGTGCTCAGGCCAAGGGATGGCAGGGAGTAGGGGTTCTCACTTGACACTGCAAGGAGTATTAAGGATGTGCATTATGTATCTAGCAGTGTTATGGATAGAGTGCTTTGGTTGGTGTATCTGTGCACATGTGTGGGTGTTTAAGATTGGGGTTCAGTCTTGGATGTATGCTACAACAAGTATTCAGATGGAAAAAAATAGTGGGAAGCTACTGCTTTGTAGATTAAAAATAGTTGCTGTTTGGAGTGGTACTGCAGAATATTGCAGTAGTAAGGAGAGTTGTCACGCCCCAGTCCCAAAATATGCAGAACCAGGCCACGTGGCATTGGCCAGCTGTCACATCTCTGAGGGATTACCTAATTTAATGGACCCAATGAGACGTGCTACGCTGTCCTAAAATACTAACGGGTTTAATACTAGAAGATAACATGTAATGTCTAATCTCATCCACAATATAATAATGAATACTGAAATAAGTGCTGGAATATAAGTGCTGAGTCTGAGATATCATAGTACAAATCAGATATGTCTGGTGGGAACAAACCCACTACAAAAGATAAAGATGAAAATGCTGAAATATAATAAGGCTAGAGCATCATCTATCTAGGTAAAAGGCTCCAGCTCCAGATAGTGAGTCTACCAAAGATCATGGGGACTCTGACGGCAGCACCTCTAGCTCCTCCTCAGATGCGTACCTCGTCTCATGTCCGTGTCCGTACACCGTAGGATAGTACGCCTTGTCTAGATCTGGAAGGGAACCAGGTCCTCAGTAGGACGTAACAAGATACATAAAAGCATGCCATATATATAAATACTGAATAAAATAAATAAAGGGTGTGCTAAGCATCTAAGTGAATGCAATATGAAAACAACCTTGGTACGTATGGGTAGGTGTAGGCATAACGTCCATTCTCCGAAAAGTATGGTATTTGATCATGTAACGTCCATCATTCTGAAGAATGAGGTATCTGCAAAATATATATACGTCTGTATCGCTCCGAAGAATGCGGTATCTGAATAAAGGAAGTCATTGGATCCGTGGCTCCTCTGTATACGCCTACTAGTTGTCTTCCCCTCCCAATGCGGATACACAAGTCGAATACACGACGTGTATACCACGTGGCTATATGTCAAGTCATAGCTATTCTAAGTAGTCCTGATTACGTGCTAAACCGTGATGCACGTCACACGCACCGGTAGCTAGTCGAGTACGCGAACTCGTATCCCAATATGAATTGCAATCGTGTTGCATGTACAAGTGTCAGGGTCTAGGAGGATATCATAATACCCTCGCAACTGTAGGTGAGTCTGCAAGAGTCTAAGTCAATTATACTACATGTCGACGTATTCGTCGACGACATCCGAGTCAATCTCAGACGCACACAGTTATATGTAATTGTAACAAGATTGTCACGCCCCAGTCCCAAAATACGTAGGATTAGGAATACGTAACACGCCCAGCCGTATGTATACGAACTCCCATATATGGAAAACATATACATACGTACGCTGTACATGAATATCCAATCCACCAGTGGTAATATACTGTCACAACAAGTCATACACAATCTATATCTCATCCACAGCACAATTAATCAATAGTAATAAAGGGCTGAATAATACTGAATATCCAAAAATGAGTATCAAGTCTGATAGTCAGGTGGAAACAAATCCACTACAAAATGACTATACTGAAGTAGCAACATATCTAAACAGCGGTAATAAAATCATAAGTACTCTGAGGGTAAGGCCTCCTCAGTCAGGTACGTGGAGTCAGGTCCAGGTCTGTACTCCTGTGGGTACTCCTGTTCGTCCATATCTGGAAAGGGACCAGGTCCTCAGTGGGATGTAACAAGATACATATAAACATGCCAATAAGTACTGAAATATAAACATAAACATACAGTGGCAAGGTATACTTGCCGAGCAAAAGTTGTGGGTAGTGCACGCCCAATAGTGTTTTTAGTTGAAGAAGTAAGATTTTATGGCTTGGGTGCATTGCATGGATATATATAGAGAATAAGAGGCGGTAGAAAAAACTTAGTGATTAAGAAACTAAAACTACTGCAGCTGCTGTTTTCTTTCTTTCCATTGGTTTTGGTTTTGGTTTCAGTTTAGGGTTATTTAGTAATAGTGTTAAGGAGTGGTGCAATGAGAAACTTACACGTGAAGGAAAGGAAAATGAAGCAAAGATGAGTTTTGCTTCTGTTGCTGATATTTTCTAAAGCCGGTGTGGTTTTACGCGTGGTGAAAGAATCTTAAGTGGTGAAGATATTACGCAGGAGTTGGTATTACACGTAAAGAAAAAAATTAGGCGGGTTGGGTTTACGCGCAGTGAAAGAAATAGTTTATGCGTATGATTTATACGCGTAGGTTTTCTACTGCTGCTATTATATTTACGCGCAGAGAAGAGAGTCAAAGTTTACGCGACTGTTGCTGCTATTGCAGATTTTACGCAGGGAAGTAGTATACGCGGGTTTTGGGTTAGCACCAATAAGAACTTCTATTTTCTATTTCTCTCATTCCTTTTTTTTATTAATAATATTTATATATATATACATATTTATACATAGAAAATTCAGAAAAATTATAGGGGTGCACATGGTTTAAACTGGCAACTATCCAAAGGGTCTCCTACATGAAATAATTTAGGAAAATTTATAATGGTTCCATAAAATCCTCTAGATGTACCAATAATAGATATTTTTTAATAAATAAATAAAAATAGGGTTTTCAGGATTAGGGATCTTACAAAGATAACATACAACAGTTTATAATTTAAACAGTAAGAAATTTGACAAGGTATACTTGTCTATGTCCTCAAGCTGGGAGTGCCAAAAACCTATTCCCGCAGTTGTGTCTGAATGGTCCTGTGACCTAGGATCACTAACTGCGTCGTAGGTGCACTCTGTTAAGACGTACACGAGTCGTAAATTTAATAATTAATATTTTATTATGCAAGTAATCATAAGTACATATAGTATAGGATATATACATAGTATAATAATATATATATATATATATATATATATATATATATATATATATATATATATATATAATATAAAATACATATATTCATACTTATATACATAATATATATATATATATATATATATATATATATATATATATATATATATATATATATTTATATATACATAATACTTATTTATATATGATACAAGTAGTAATAATAATTATATATATATAATAATAATAATAGTAATATAAATATATATATAACTATATATTTAAAGGACATAAATACATATAAATAATAACAATATGTAATACATATATAGTATATATAAGACATAAAATATATAAGGACATAAATATATATATATATATATATATATATATATATATATATATATATATATATATATATATATATATATATATATATATATATATATATATATATATATATATATATATATATAATAATAATAATATATATAATACTTAAACAGTATGTATATAGGTATAATATGCCTATATATATATATATATATATATATATATATATATATATATATATAAATATATAATATATATAATACTTATACAGTATGTATATAGGTATAATATGCATATATATATATATATATATATATATATATATATATATATATATATATACATATATATATATAAAGTCATATTATACATAATATATTTATATATGTATATAAATTATTATAAAAAGTTTATATAGATATAATAATACATATATATATATATATATGTATATACATATTTATATATAATAGTATATATATGTATATACATAATTATATATAATAGTATATATATATATATATAATATAATAATATATGATATAATATACATAATTATATATAATATAATAAATATATATAATACTTATATATTATATATGTATAAGAATATAATATACATATACATAATTATATATAATAGTATATATAATTATAATAATACTTATTTATATATAATATATACATAGTAATAATATATTTATATACATATACATATATATATATACATATACATATATAGTATATAAATATACTTTAAATAGTATATATACATATATATTTATATAAATAGTATTTAATTTATATACATATATAATTATTTATATACATATACATATACATATACATATACATATACATATACATATACATATACATATACATATACATATACATATATTTATAATTATATACATATATATATATACACACACGTACCGTGTCATGTCAGAAGGGGGGGGGGGGGGGCGTGTCCGGGGTTGTCGTCGCCGGCGGAGGGGGGCGGAGCTCCGGCGGGGGTGGTCGGAGGTCAGCCGTAGCAGCAGCAGCAGTAGCAGTAGCAGTAGCTGCTACGGCAGCTGCAGCGGCGGCTGCAGGGCTGGCGTGGCGGTGGCGGCGGCTCAGAGTGGCAGGAAAGGTGGTGGAGGTGATGGGTGTGGCGGTGGCTCGTGGTGGTGGTGGTGAGGGAAGTCGGGGGGGGGTTCGGCTTCTGTTGGTGAGGGTGGTACGGGGTGCTGTGGGGAGTGGTGGTGGGACTGCGGCGACCGAGGGGGGGGTGGTGGCGGTGGTGGTTCGGCGGAGGAGAGGGTAGCGGTGGTGGTAGTGGTGGTGGTGGTGGTGAGGGGTGATCGGGTGGGTTGGTGGTGATGGTGAAGAGGTTGGTGATGGTGGTGTGGATGGTGCTGGCGGTGGGTGGCGGTTGTAGATGCATAAAAAATATGCTGTAGAGTTATACGCAGTATTTTAGTGCTGGGCGGCGTAAAACATGACTTCAGAGCCATCGGCGTACAACAGAGCTTTATTGCAAGTACATCATAAAATATAAGCTCTAGGATAATCCGCGTAATACAGTATTTCCAGGCTGCTTCAGCGTAAAAAAGTTGTTACATCGCCAATTTGGCGTAAAACCTACTCGCTTTTAATGCGGTGGGAAGTTGTACGGGGACGCTTTGTATTCCTCGAATGAACCTGTCAGATCATGCAGTGAACCTGACTCCTGACAAAGAGTACTGCACAACTATCCAGACGACGGCTGTAATGATGGTGCGGCACAGAGACCCAAAACATCGTTTAGTGACATTTCTTTGATATAAATTACTTTTACGCATTCAAGGAAATATGCTGCCTAGTTTTATACAGGAAGATGTGAGCTTTTACGCTCAGCAGAAGACAAAACGAACTACCACGTCAAAAGCTACATTTCGTACAGAGCTCGAGGCACGTCTCTGCAGTTAATGCGCGTGATGGGGGCAGATCTCTGCATTTAATGCACGAAATTTGGCTCTATTTTCAAAGACTGGGCGAGCCATAATTACGGCTAATACGTCCACATCATCACCTCTGCATATTACGCCATCAGGCTATTTTCAGCTATGGGAGCACGCGGTACGCTATCTCCTTAAAATACGCCAACTGGGCTATTTTCAGCTATAAGGAGTACGCCGTATGCTATCTCCCCGGAATACGCCAACTCAGGCTATATTTGTATTGGTGCGTGATAAGACTATTTGATCCAGAATACGCTCAAGACCTCAGTCAAGGAAGGAGGACCGGCTATCTTTTACGCTAGCTACCTATCCATGCAGCATCAGGCTTCTACGGCTACAAGGCTTCTACGCCTATTTTGGCTTCTATGCCGACTCGACAACCACTTGGCTTCTACGCCAACTTGATAACTATTTGGCTTCTACGCCATGGTGACAGTTATTGGCTTCTACGCCAACCTTTTCTACGCAAGGGACAGTTACCTACGTGGCTTGCATGCCGTGATTCTCGCAGCGGTTATACGCGTTACCTCATCATGGGACACGCGTCACATGCAGATTCAGAAGATCATCTATACGTGGGTGGCAGTTATTATAACCGCCGCGTAAAAAGTGCCATACTCTCCACTATCCGGCTTCTACGCCGACTGGACGGTTACTGTCATTAAAACCCTATAAATAGAGACCTCTATTGACAGAGGTCCAGGGGTCAAAAATTCCAAGGTCGAAGAATTAAGGTCGAAAGTCGAAAATTGACTTTCTTAGAGAGAAGAATCCAGAGTACAGACAGAGAGCAGTGATCGACAATTTTGGCATCGAGCATCCACTCCCTCTTGCAATCCTTGAAGTATCTCCTTTTTCTACAGCACTTCTTCATCATCGTGTGGTCCAAGGGACAAAGTGATCGATCGTAGATCAGACTCCTATAGCAATATTTACCCAGATTAAATTTTGTACTTAACATCCTCGTATAGGATTAATAGTACTTCTTGTTTGTAAACCAAAAAAAGGGTTTCGTATAAACCTTGTTTCATTTCTTTCGTTTATTATCAAACACAAGATGGCGACTCTGCTGGGGACCTCTTTCTCATCTGACGAGAAAGCAATTGCTCAATACGATGCAGTATCAGTAGGATCAATGAAGAAGACCTTGGTCATCCAGTTCGACCAATTCGCCTACGAAGATATGCTTCGAGCAGGGGGTAGCTCTCACTCTCTCTCTGTCCTAGACAACAGAAAATTGCGTAAGGTCTGGATGCCCCGGACATCCCCTACCATTCTCGCTGACTCTCTGGTTTCTCCGACCAACAAGGTTGTAGCTTCGCAACCTCCGCGCCTCGTGCGTAAAACCATGTCTCTCGTCTGTGACGTGGCAGACAAAACTTCTGGCAATGCCTCAGTGCTAGTCCAGAAGTCTACTCTGTGCTCTGTGCGTAAAATCCTGTATCCCGTCTGTAACGTGGCAGACAAAACTTCTGGCAATGCCCCAGTGTTAGTCCAGAAGTCTACTCCGCGCTCTGCACGTAAAACTCTGTCTCCCGTCTGTGACGTGGCAGACAAAATTTCTGATAATTCCTCAGCGCCAAATCAGAAATTTCAAACACCCTCTGTACGTAAAAATGTATCTGCCCTCCGTGGAAAAGCAGATGGTCCCTGCAATCTACGCAAGAGAAAATAAGTGGCGGACTTCTCAACCTCTTGGCCTTTACGCCAGCAACAGAAAAATCTGCCTGCTCTCCAGATTATGCGAGAAGCTAATGGCCGATTGAGGGCTTCCTTAGTTTTACGCCAGCCTGAGCAGAGCTCCAAATTATGCCAGGTTAAGCCCCTCAGCGTAAAGAAAGCCCAGTTTGCAGAGAGATACACTCCTCAGGGATCATCTGTTACTCAGATGGCTGAACTGCTATATATAGGTGGCAGGGGAAAAGTTATGGTTCCCAATATCCGTATGCCAACTGATGTAAACAGGAGGAATAAGCCTTCTTCTTCTTCTTCTTCTGTTAATTCTCCTGACTTGCGTGAATATCTGATCCAGAAGCGCAAGGATAGGGGATCTTCCAGCATGTCTATTACGCCTCCTAAGGAGCACTGTTATAATAGTCATAAAATTGTAGTTAATTATTGCTGTTCTGAAGCAAAATAGTCAGTTTTTGACCGGTTGAACTACTCTTTGCCTGTACAGGAAGAAGAACCTACATACGCATTAGTGAACATGGCTTTACACGTTCCTAGAGGAAGGTCAAATTTAAGATGTCATCCCTCTAGAACTCCAAGCCAAAGGAGATTCAACAAACTCCTTGAGAACATTGAAGCTGGGGTATTTCGAAATACCCGTTCGAGGTCATGACAACCGGCTTCGTATTCTTCTGATTCTGACACTGGGATTGCCAGTTTCTCGAATCAGATACTGAAAGTATAGAGTCATTCTCTACAGAGACCTATACTAGCCCTTTAATGACATCCAGAGAAATGGGGGTCTATGCCATTGAAGATGAACACGAAAAGGCTTCATTGTTAGGAAGTACCGAGCAACGCATCGCTGTGCTAGAGACATCTCTGAAAGAGATACAGTCCATGATGGAAAATATGCACCAGATAATGCTGACTCAATACACAGCTGCTATAGCTCAAGCATCGGTCCCTCTGACTCAGATACGTGTGGGGGTAGACTTACCGCCATCCAACGCGAATCAGGAGCCTGCTCTAGATCAGGAGTCAGCAGCCCCTCCACTTCCTAATTCGGAGAATGTATTGCCTCCTGTTGGGATTACGATACAACCGATCTCTCACCACTCCGCGGTTCCTCTACCGGCTGAAGATCCTATGCAGGTAGTGCGGAAATTGAAAGCCCAATTTGATGCCTTAAAACATAAGGATCAGCTAAAGAAATTGGAAATCAACCAGCCTTACCCAGCTATCTGGGATGAGGTCCCTTTTCCTCCTAAATACAAACCACAGACTATGGCTTTGTTTGAGGGAAAGACATCACCGAGCCAATACATGAACTACTTTAGTATGATGATGGTGTTATTACAAGGGAATGATGCCCTTCTCACTCAAGTGTTCAAAGGCTGTCTCTCGGGAGTGGCGTATCAGTGGTACCATAGTCTTGCGGACAACTGCATTACTTCCTTTGAAGATTTCTAGACTTTGTTCTTCGTGCAATTCTACAAAGGAGGGATGGACATGTCTATGTCCTCTCTCATCGAAGTAAAGCAGAAGGAGAAAGAGAACGTTCGCACTTTTATCAAATATTTTCGTCAAGCCACTTTGCAAATGCCTCCAGGAGTTTCAGACTCGGCATTGGTAGACATTTGCAGGAAGAATCTTCTTCCAGTGATCTCGGTGTTTACAGGACCATATCAGTTCCATGATTGGCCCTCGTTCATCTTCTCAGCGGTAGTCGCTGAAGACAACAGTCGGAAGGCGTGTGATAATGGAATTATGATATCTGCCTCTGATAGAGGTAAGATGTCATCCTCCAACAGCGACCATCCTCATGGTTCCAAAGGAAAAGAAGCTCTGGCAATCGATACGTCCAGGCAAAAGACTGCGGCTACCTAACATTAGATACCCTAAGAGGGCTGGCAAAGTCGATGACCCAGATTATTGTCTCTTCCATCGGTACATTCATCACCCTACAAGGGCCTGCTATGTACTGAAAAGGAGAATCCAGGAGTTGATCGATGCCAAGGTTATCACTTTGCATCTGTAAACGAGGGGACGATCACTGCAAATTGATTTCACTTTAATGTGATTATTTGCTCCCTCAAGATGATACCGGATGATTAGTCCCTAAAGTTTTCCTAGTGGATTCTTCAGGTCTATCCCCACTCAAGAAAATCACTCTACAGTGAATTTTTTGGACATGAGTTCATGTTCATATTACCTCTGAACTATTATCCAAACATTTCGTTATCTCCCCAGTTGAGTTTGTTATGTTCATATTACCTCTGAACAAACCATCCTGGTCTGACTATCGATTATCATGTCCATATTACCTCTGATATCGGTTGTCATCTCAACTTAACACCCGTACTTAACTCTAAGTACGCCAGTGGTGTTGCGCCCACAAAAAAACTGCCATGTCCATATTTCCTCTGAGCAGATATGTACCTCAATCCCCAATGGAGTCACAACTCAAAAGTATGTCATGTTCATATTATCTCTGAACAAACTTTTTGAGTTTTTTGGCTATCGATTATCATGTCCATATTACCTCTGATATCGGTTATTATCTCAACTTAAAACCCGTACTTAACTCTAAGTACGCCAGTGGTATTGAGTCCACAAAAACTGCCATGTCCATATTTCCTCTGAGCAGATATGTGTAATACCCCATTCCGCTCTAGCGGACTGCAGACTCAATCAGCAGAAGTACAACTGTCTTGACCCGCTTTGTCTCAAACGAGAAGCAAAGGATATCCGGACTTGTCCTTACAGGAATTCAGCTTAGGCTTTCAGAGGCTCGCTTGACGTATCGCTCTACCGAGGCGAATTATCGCTAAGGTGGGTGGCTACGGTGAACTTGTCTTTGCTTAGCCAGTACACATAAAATCTGGATTGATACCTGCTAGTCGCTAGGTGATTCACCCCCTGCATGCTAATAAGAATCCAACGTACCTAACTAAGGGAATAATCCCAACTTGTATTGCTTATGCTAGAACATGGAAATTAAAATACTGTTTATATTCGGACCCTCATATGCTAAGTCCCCTAACGATTTTATCTCTCGGCTTACCTTCGGGTCCGAGCAAACGTGTCTGCTTATGTCCCTTAGAACGCATGCTTGCCTGCTTACGAATGTTTAACGTGATTGTATTGTGCATGCATTCTTGTTAGCCAGGAGACTATCAAATAGTCCTTCTATGCAAATGAACCTGCAAGTATCCGGGACCGTTAGGTCATCTAAGGCATATCTCCGAACCAGGGGAATGCATTAAGCAAGAATGAATACTGAACGTGAATCACACTTGAATGATAATCATGCTAAGTATGCATCTGAACGAGGATCGTGTTATGTACTGATAGAATCCCAGCTCGTGGAGCAATATGCTCGTTCAGAATAAGTTTAAGTTTCATGATTATCATGTCAAGCTATGGATAAAGGATAGACCCTGACCTACATTATCGCGGACAACTTGTGCACAAGGTATGTTATGTTGAGTTCCGCGGACGGTCACCACGGCACTGGGACCGATCCGATCCGGACGGGACGTATGAGCAGTCTTATGTTATGGGGCAAGGTGTTATGCAGCGGGGCTCACAACCTGCGTTGTATATCATCTGTGTCTTGAGACTGTGAACCATCCATAATGGCTACGCCAGTGACTTATGTCATATAGATAAGTCATCCTCGCTTAGCGGCTATCCGCGTGCGAGTCATTGTATAACATCAATGAATAACTTAGCACCTGAACGATCATGTTATAAGAACCCTCGTGTTTGCATATGCTATGCCTCCTGAATGTTTATACTTACCGTGCTTGAATTAACAATGTTTGCCTTGGACAGGGAAGGTAAAATGGTAAGTTGGTAAGTCTCGCCGTGTTTCCTCTCATATCGAACGGCGCACTGCCACACGAGTTAGGCTATTCAATATTTGCATGAAACTGATCCTAAGGCAACTAGAAAGACAACTAAATAGTTGTGTACGAAACCTGTATTACATGTTTGGATTTGTCGAGCGGACGAGTAGCTTCCCAACCAGTGCATTCAATGTACTGATAATCCACCAGTTTATATGCAGGGTACGGGAGAACCTCGTTCGGTGCGGACGCCTCCTTCGCGCGTGCTAAGGCATGGAGATCACTCCGAAGCAGCGGCGCATCCAAAACGAAAGCACATATACAAGACATAATATTATGAACATTGCCTGAACATCGCCTGTACAATCATTCCACAATTGTAGCCACTTGGCACACTTTTACTGTTTGAGAGAGAGAGACTTGAGCGACTTGTAATCTTGGCTATACGCCGCCTGTAACACTTGTTCATATCAATAAAAGAGCTTGCTTTACTTCAACTTGTGTTTTAATGCTTCCGCTATATTGTCGACTCAGTGAACCTGTTACCGATCGCCTATGCATTCATGACTCCGCTGCACTCGGACAATCTGTGCGACTCTGTGGCTTAGAACTCTTACCTCCAGCCAATGAACCATGGCCTTGCACGGGCGTGGATCACGCTAATGCGGCATCACGCCCGGATGGGTTAAGCGATCGTTCCGCGGGAGCGCTGGCGAGGGTGATTCCTGCCTAGCGGGAACGGCCGATTTGCCTACGGGAGATCGGGGCGTGACATGTTGGTATCAGAGCCTGGCTTCTACGCCTTTGGACTTCGATTCGAATATCTCTATTTCGAAAGCTCGTTCGTGGGTTATGTGCATGCTCTCTCTCAATGCCTCGATGGGATGTTCCGACAATAAGTCTAATTACTTTCAAAATATGTTTTGAATGATATGCTTGCTTGTATATTGTTGTGCTGCGAGTGGCCTTTGTGCCAACTTGTACGAACCCTTGAGAGTATCGCTAGTAGCTTGTCCGATTTCACTGACTCTAAGTTTGGTTGAATGCATCTATTCGAGGGACGCCTTGAACTAGTGCACCATCCAAGACTTAGAAAATGTGAAACTCGAGTGCTAAGACTTCGCTATCACTAAGCTGGTTGACGTGTTCACGCTAGAAGTGTACTTCGAAAGTGCGTACTATCCAGTCTAAGCGATATGCTGATTTTGACGCTTGTGCAAGTAAATATCCAAATGAACAAGTACAACGACTTGTCTAGGATTGCCTCAACCCTAGATTACTGCTTGTTCTCAGTAAGTCTTAAGGACGAGACTTTTTTTGAGTTGGGTAGGATGTAACACCCCGTTCCACTCTAGCGGACTGCCAACTCAATCGGCAGAAGTACAACTGTCCTGACCCGCTTTGTCTCAAACGAGAAGCAAAGGATATCCAGACTTGTCCTTACAGGAATTTAGCTTAGGCTTTCAGAGGCTCGCTTGACGTATCGCTCTACCGAGGCGAATCATCGCTAAGGTGGGTGGCTACGGTGAACTTGTCTTTGCTTAGCCAGCACACATAAAATCTGGATTGATACATGCTAGTCGTTAGGTGATTCACCCCCTGCATGCTAATAAGAATCCAACGCACGTAGCTAAGGGAATAATCCCAACTTGTATTGCTTATGTTATAACATGGAAATTGAAATATTGTTTATAATCGGACCCTCGTATGCTAAGTCCCCTAACGGTTTCATCTCTCGGCTTACCTTCGGGTCCGAGCAAACGTGTCTTCTTATGTCCCTTAGAATGCGTGCTTGCCTGCTTATGAATGTTTAACGTGATTGTATTGTGCATGCATTCTTGTTAGCCAGGAGACTATCAAATAGTCCTTCTGTGCAAATGAATCTGCAAGTATCCGGGACCGTTAGGTCATCCAAGGCATATCCCCGAACCAGGGGAATGTATTAAGCAAGAATGAATACTGAACGTGAATCACACTTGAATGATAATTATGCTAAGTATGCATCTGAACAAGGATCGTGTTATGTACTGATGGAATCCCAGCTCATGGAGCAATATGCTCGTTCAGAATAAGTTTAAGTTTCATGATTATCATGTTAAGCTATGGATAAAGGATAGACCCTGACCTGCATTGTCGCGGACAACTTGTGCACAAGGTACGTTATGTTGAGTTCCGCGAACGGTCACCGGGGCACTGGGACCCATCCGATCTGGACGGGACGTATGAGCAGTCGTATGTTATGGGACAAGGTGTTATGCAGCGGGGCTCACAACCTGCATTGTATATCATCTGTGTCTTGAGACTGTGAACCGTCCATAATGGCTACGCCAGCGACTTATGTTATATAGATAAGTCATCCTCGCTTAGCGGCTATCCGTGTACGAGTCATTGCATAGCATCAATGAATAACTTAGCACCTGAACGATCATGTTATAAGAACCCTCGTGTTTGCATATGCTATGCCTCCTGAATGTTTATACTTACCGTGCTTGAATTAACAATGTTTGCCTTGGACAGGGAAAGTAAAATGGTAAGTTGGTAAGTCTCGCCGTGTTTTCTCTCATATCGAACGGCGCACTGCCACACGAGTTAGGCTATTCAATATTTGCATGAAACTGATCCTAAGGCAACTAAAAAGACAACTAAAAAGTTGTGCATGGAACCTGTATTATGTGTTTGGATTTGTCGAGCGGGCGAGTAGCTTCCCAACCAGTGCATTCAATGTACTGATAACCTACCAGTTTGTATGCAAGGTACGGGAGAACCTCGTTCGGTGCGGACGCCTCCTTCGCGCGTGCTAAGGCGTGGAGATCACTCCGAAGCAGTGGCTCGTACAGAACGAAAGCACATATAAAAGACATAATGTTGTGAACATCGTCTGAACATCGCCTGTACAATCATTCCACAATTATAGCCACTTGGCACGCTTTTACTGTTTGAGAGAGGGAGGGTTGAGCGACTTGTAATCTCGGCTATACGCTGCCTGTAATACTTGTTCGTATCAATAAAAGAGCTTGCTTTACTTTAACTTGTGTTTCAATGCTTTCGCTATATTGTCGACTCAGTGAACCTGTTACCGATCGCCTATGCGTTCATGACTCCGCTGTACTCGGACAATCTGTGCGACTCTGTGGCTTAGAACTCTTGCCGCCAGCCAATGAACCATAGCCTTGTACGGGCGTGGATCACGCTCGTGCGGCATCACGCCCGGATGGGTTAAGCGATCGTTCCGCGGGAGCGCTGGCGAGGGTGATTCCCGCCTAGCGGGAACGGCCGATTTGCCTGTGGAAGATCGGGGTGTGACAATATGTACCTCCATCCCCAATGGAGTCACAACTCAAAAGTATGTCATGTTCATATTACCTCTGAACAAACTTTTTGAGTTTTTCGGCTATCGATTATCATGTCTATATTACCTCTGATATCGGTTATCATCTCAACTTAACATCCGTACTTAACTCTAAGTACACCAGTGGTGTTGAGTCCATAAAAACTGCCATGTCCATATTACCTCTGGCAGGGCTTGTCCTAAATATATTACTTGCACTCTCGTGTACAAAAAATAATGGGTCCACTAAAAATCCCCCAGTGGGATATCCTCAACAAATACGGTATCGTACTACGCCCATATTACCTCTAGTACAATATCCGAAATTCATACAAACAATCATAAAGAAATGGGAGGGCCCTTATATGATTGCAAACGACACTTACAGATTAGCCAAGCCTAATAGAAATTTGGCAATGGCTACTATCAACTGCAAATTCCCGAAGAGGTACTATACTTTGATCTCCTTCGTTTAACGGAGTATGACGAAGATCTTATTCTGATGATACCATGCACAAAGGTTAGCTGGATCATATTCTATCAGGTTTATGTGACCTTCGAATAGATATCCTTAACTAATTTGTAAGCCTATCATGTTCATATTACCTCTGATAGTGTTTAGTATACAAATTTAGTTGGATTATATTCTTTCAGGTTCATGTCAACTCTGAATAGATTTACATTCAGCAAAACCTTAACGAAAGAATGTCATGTTAATGATACCTCTGATATTAGTTTCACCCTAGCCTATCACATTCTAAAATGATAGGTCCACAAAGTCAGAAAATGTGTCTTTATTATCTCCGAAAAATTACAGAAGAAATAAGAAAAGTACATCATTGGGGAGGAGCAGTCAAATCACGGATCTGCTGCGCCAGAGAGGCCATTCTCTCGTTCCTGGAGTTCAAAACTGTAGCGCGAGCCCGCTCCAACCTTGCCTCCTCATTGTTCAAGGCAGATAGTTCAGACCGAGCACGTACAAAATCTGCGTGGGTGACACCCGCACGTGCCAGGTTCTACTGAGCCGCTTCCCTTCGGTCATTCAACACATCTCGAGCTTCCAACAAAGAGAGAGCCTTCTCCTTGGCCTTAGCAAGGTCGTCTTCCAATTGGCGGACCCTTGCTGCCTCTTCCTCATATTCGGCCTCGCACTTAGCCAGCTGGGGAATGACATACTCCAATACGGTATGCTCTTTATTTATCTCTTTCTGCTGAGCCTCGATGGACTTGCTCAGAGTTTCCATCTCCCCGACAAGCCTCGCAGTCAAAGAGTCATATTCAGCCTGAATCAGGTCATCAATGTTGCCCTGGGATAATTACAAATAATTGTTAATGGGTTGTTCCAAACCATTAACTATCTGCTCTAGTGTATCAGCTCTCACAACGTCGTTGAAATCTCTGATCGACGCTATCATAAACTGGGAGGACCTCCTCAGAGCCTCGAAACCTAGATTCTTCTCCAGCACAATTGATATCAGTGTTTTCAAAGTGGTATAGAAAATACTAGTATACTGCTCAATCAGCATGGCAAAATCAGATTGGGTGCTGGGAGTGGCTACAATATCGAAGAATCCCCTTCCAGGAACGACTGCAGAGGGTGACGTCACAGTCGTCGCTTCAGTAGAGGGCGCGACAAAGGTAGAGGCACCGACAACGGCCGAAGTGGCTAGCATACTCAAAGGAGGCATAGTCGTAATGACAGGCTCATCCTCCTCTCGAGATATTAGAACTATTTCGGCCGAACCGGCACCCGAAAATATTTCCCCTTCAAAGTCGTGCACCTTCGTGTCATCGACAGGAGCTAAAACAAAGCCTAAAGTTGCGTCGACGCTGCCCTCCTCGTAGATATCTTTCCCTGAAAAGAAGACAAGAGAGTTAATATCAACATGAGGTTAATTTTTCTAAAAGAGGCATAAAGATGATATTTATCCATGGCCGATGGTATATATGACGCGTCTGCAGCCAGTACAGCTAAATTATTTCTTAATGATGCTAAACGAGCTGTCATACCTAAAGAAGGGGGTGTGCCAACTGACACTGGCAGGTATTCTTCGAGGTTTTCACCGAGATCCATTCGAGGCTCATTGGGTGGAATCTCGCTGGGTATACTTATAGACGCTGCAGGGGTTTCTCCCGTTGCTGGTCTGGATAAAGATATTCTTATTTGGCTTGGTCCCGAAGGCGATCTCGTACCACTACCTGAAGCGGTAGCAGCGACAACAGCCTCGAGTAAAGATTCAGCAGCACTGCCAGCCGAAATTTTGGAGGTTCCCTCTCTAATAGGCGAAGGACCTCAAGTCAAAGAATCATCCCCAACAGGGGAAACAACAGGCTTATTCCGAGGAGCCTCATGGCTGGAAGTCCTGACAGGACCACTAACAGTCTTCTTTTTCTTACGAGGGAAGTCTCCTTCAGAACAGGAGCCCTTTGCTTACCAGGGATAACAAGAGGCTCTACAGGCGGAGGTATTTCGCCTCTCGGTACTGTCAACAAAAGCTCATCTGGATTGATAGAGTCTTCACCCTCGTCAAAGAAAACTGATGGGACTTCCTCTTTTCCAGCAGACTTATGTGAAGGCATCCTAAAACTTCTACGCATATCAAAATTGAGATGGAAGGTATTGATGGCCACATAAAACTGGGCGTACGAATGGAGGATGTGCAACTCCATGGAGAGAGAAGTCGCGGGCACAGTAAATGCCGCCCCAGTATAACCCATTATGAAGTATCACCATCCTCTCGCTCCATCAATAAGTCCACCCTTGGACTTCAAGCTGGTGATGGCATTGCCCATATACAATTGATCATACCCAAACTGCCTGGCGAACCGACTAGGCAGGTAGGGCTCCAAGAAGCATTAGTCTTCACTTTTGTACAATAAATGGGAAGGTCTAATGCAGACCAACCAATAAAAAGCTTCAGGAGAAAGAACGGTCTTTCCTTCACCTGAGTCCTGAGTCCTGAAACCTGCTCCCCTGTTGATTGAGATGTACAGTGGGGACGATACAGAAGAGCTTCCAGTTGTGAGCAAAATTTAATGCCCGCCGACAGTCTACGACGTTGGTCACGTTCCAGGTGGAATTCTTGTAATTCAACAAGAAATTATTCCCCGAACTACTGGCAGAGCTGGGAGACATCACTCTGGGGTTATGAAGAATTAACCATCCCATCAAATACAGGAACAGTAATTCTATCCTGGAAAAGCTGTCACGCCGTGTTTCATCGCCAAGCAGCCCTTCAGTAATGGCCCTCAGGCTAGCTTGTATCCGGCATACCATGGCAGGGAGCAAGCCCAGTCTTGCCCCAAACACCAAATGCACTGCAGCCCATAAGGTGTTACGGTGAATGCGATCCGAAGATACAATGCCAGGTACTAACAATCGGCGTAGCCATACAGAGAGAAAGTCAGCCAGTTGAGCTTCCCTTGACAGAGGCCTGCAGCAATGCCTCAAATAATTGTAGGCTTTAGTGCCTGCAGGATATTTTCTTATCCCTTCATCAAGAACCTGATCTGAAGCCCCAACATCTTCAATAAGATCATCGACTACTTGAGCATTAAGCACGCTCAGAAGGCTCAAAGGCTTATCCCTGCTATCCACGACTTTGTCTGGCTTAGCATCTCGGGCATGATGGAAGAAGAGATAGGATGCCTATTTTTTGGTATGAGCCAAATCAGAGGGCTTATTATAGAAGGCGGTGCATGCTAAATAGTAGCTCATTAGCTCTTGGTACACTGCCACCACCCGAGGGTTTGTATCCTCCAACTCCCGGTTTGTGGGAACATACTCTTCATAAGGAGTATCCCCCATTGGCAGTCTTGAAATCTCTATCATTTCGTGAAGGGCCAATCCCAACTCCCCTAGCGGAGTGGCGAAAGTCCCAGTGAGTGAGATATATCGCTCCATCAAAGCCAAGAACAGGTTGGGGTTGAGAGGTAACCCAACACTGGTAGCACTCACAGCCGCGTACAGACCAATGCTTTCCAGCTCCATCTGAAAGTTCTTCAGGGCCCAGGTAGATAAACAAACCCATCGAAGGTTTGAAGGGGTAACCCACCCGTTGGTCCGAGGATTGACCTTGGGGTACACTCCTCTATGCCCCATAAAGTCATTACAGAAAGTCGGCAATTGGACTGGTTGGAGCAGTGAAGTATCTTCACTCGGGACACTACCCAAAAACAATCCCCTGAAAGGCATTACAGGGCCTGAAGGGCGGCTTACAAATAACCTTTGGTCTGATCCCTTCTGATAAAATATCTTTCCCGGCTGGCCGTGCAGATTAGGGGTCAAGGTCCACGACATCTTCGTCGGATGCGTGGCATGGAAGAATGCCGAGATAGGGTAATCTCTCATCATCTTGGACAGGTACATGACCATGCCCCCAACAGTAAAAACCCAGTCTTTCTTCTTGGGCTTCGTCTGGGATTGTTTATCAATCATATCCCCGAAGAGGAAAGCTAGTTTTATGTATTTTGCCCCGTCTATATACGTCTGGGGCTCTCCGTTGATCATGCTCAACAGCATTCGCTCTCCTTGAGACGATATCAGGATTCCCCTTCCTTCAGGATACTGGAGTCCAAAAATAGGAAATGTCACATGGGACAAATCCTCCAGGTAATTGGAGTTCAGCATCCCAGCAGCAGAACCAATCACCTCAGCCAACGGAGGTATCTGCAAGTTAACTACAAAATACAAGAAAAACATGTCAGTTTCTATACTAGACCTCACAATCTTGCAGCTTATGCCAAAGAGCAACAGTCTGTGCTTTTACGCCAAGACTGTAAAAACTTGATTTTTTACGCTGGAATCTCATTCCGAGGCATAAAATTCAAGATTGGCAGTATACACAAAAATCTGACAGTCTGTGTTTTTACGCCAGACTGCCAAAGTTTGAGTTATTACGCCAGAATTTTCATCCAGAGCATAACACCCAAAATTTATAGTATACGCCAAATTTCGACAGTCAAAGCTTTTACGCCAGACTACAAAAATATGGAGTTTTTACGCTGACACATTAGGAATGTGGGCGTAAAAGATAAAACATCTTTGTGCATCATCTTCCTCGAAGAGGCTCTCAACACAGAAGATGAACTAGCGCGTTCACGTACAACGTGTGCGAAGGGTTTTCTTCGTTTTTGTCGTCCCAAAAGCTTTACCTATAACGCCCGGTGCACAGCTTGACGGTGGGACACTTTGTTCCGAGCGAGGTTCGCTCTGCCCGATAGGAGTCGCTCTTGCTTGGGCAGAAGAGCGAGAAGAGGAGGCAGCTTTCTTTCCCTTGGTGGTGGAAGATTGTTTAGGTGCCATTGCTAAAAACTTAGAGTACTCAGAGAAGAAACGATGAAGAGCTCTCAAAGAGACGAAGGTTTTTCTTTCGCAAAAGACAGATGGAAAATTTTCTCTCTGAAGATCTTGGGGTACTCATAGAGTTCAGATAAACTCTTTGAATCTCTAACCAAATCCGATATTTAATATTCGGTTATGATTGGGGACTACGTCAGCCTATATTCAGGGAAGGCGGACAGTCAGCGAATTTAAAAAGTTTTTCGTGCAGAGCAGATTCGTGATTTTTACGCCAAGGAGCTTTTTTACGCTCGGGAAGCTACAAATCTATGGTTTTACGCTCAGAGGCTATAAGTCCACGATTTTACGTCCGAATGCTTTTACGCTCGGTAGCTTTTATGCTCGAGAGGCGACAAACCTACGACTTCACGCTCAGAGGCTACAAATCTATGATTTTACGCTCAGAAGCTTCTTACGCTCAGAGGCGACAAATTTACGACTTCACGCTCGAAAGTTTTCTTTTCAGAGGCTATAAATCTACAGTTTTTTGCCCGGATGCTCTTATGCTCAGCAGCTTTTGCGCTCGAGAGACTACAAACTTACGATTTTATGCTCATCTACACTACGGATCTATGACTTTTCACATATCTTAAAATACGCAGGCCAGAGTATGCGTATATCTGAACAATTCTCAAAGCGGCCAATCACAAGGGTTCACGTAGAAGATGCTCCTTCTTGGTCTTAAAATATCCCAAGTACCCAAAGCATACAGAGTTCAACATTGAAAATGACTCTTCTTCTTGGGTCGATTGGAAGTTCATCCAAAATCCAGTCAGAATATTTTCTCTATAGTTCAAGATGGCGACTCAGTTTTGACAGCCATTTCTTGCCCTATTGGGATTTTCGGGAAATCATTCTTGAAGATGATGGTCTGAACAAGAATTCTTCTTATCAGAGAAGTGACAGTTTAGAATTCTACGCAATTCCTCGTTCAAGACAGTTCGAATATGCGACTTAAATTCTAAGCAGTTTTCTACGCGTCCTTAGTTACGCGTAAAAGACGGGACGAGATCAGATACTCTTTTTATCAGAGTCGGCGTAAAGTTATTCAGACGTGGCAAAGCTACACATATTCAGACTTTATCACAGCAAAGAATATGGCAAATCATCAGATGCGTAAAAGAAGACAACTTTATTAATCATGATTACATATGATGGAAATCCAGTTTACAAAGGGTTTTTCATCTTCATGATTACATATGATGGAAATCCTTGTTCTACCAACGGTTTCTCATTTTCGTTTAAGGATCACACCAAGAGTCTGTTCTGTCAGGCAGGGGTGAGCAACGGTTCGGTTCGGTCCAAACCGGACCGTAATATTAAAAACCGAACATAAACCGAAACGATATAGTGAAGAACCGAACCGCAAAATTTCAAAACTGAAATTAACCGAACCGAAAAATTACGGTTCTGTTATTCGGTTCATGGGCCTTTTTGTAATGGGCCGGGAAGGTTCATTTTACAACGAACAAAATGGCCGAATTGAACGGCCCAACAAATAAAATTATCCTTGGCACATCCAATATATTGTTGAAAGGCCCATTTTACAACAAATAACTTCAAACCCAACCTGGGCAATCAAATATACAAACCAAATTTCAATTAAAAAAAATTTGAAGCAAATATTATAACAAAATAAAGTGTAGACAGACTACACAGTCACACACAGTGCCAGACTGCTAGTTATGATATTGTACAAAAAAATTTAAAAATGTACACACAAAACAAATGAAATATTGTACAGAAATCTTGTTTCTCAAGCCATCAAACTGTATCAGTTTCCAGATATCAAGATGTATCAGTTCTCCTAGATAAAAAAATTACAACAATAAAATACAGCTGAGATTTAATTCCTAAGTCCTCCAATTTCAAACTGGTGCTCATCTCAGTGAATCTCATATCTTGCCCTGAAGAACAATAACACAATGAAATAAAGATACAAAACATATATGCAGCCTACAGATATCAAACTGTATTTAGAAAGTGTATTTATAAGTTTATAACTACCTTGCCAGTTGCTAGTAACAAGAGTTCCCAGGTTAAACCGTTCAAATGCATAGTTCTCTTCATAAACAAGTTGTCATATCCTGGAGGACCTGGACAACACAATCAAAAGAAGAAGAAAACTAAATTGTGGCTCAGATAAGGCTCATTTTTGCATCATTGTTTGATGCCATGTAGTATCAGTTCTCATATTCTCAAGCCATCATCATCATTGCCACTTTATCATGTAATATGTTAGTAAATTTCTCAAGAAAAGACTAAATAAACTAGCATCATAGATTTACCAAATGGCTGCATTTTATGCCACGCCATTGTAAATAAACTAGCATCATAGATTTACCAAATGGCTGCATTTATGCCACGCCATTGTAAATAAACTAGCATCATAGATTTACCAAATGGCTGCATTTTATGCCACGCCATTGTCTGTCGCCATTGGCTGGATTTTATGCCTCGCCAGTAACTAACAGCAAGTCAGCAAGTAACAGGTAGGAGATATTATATAACAAGCAATAATAGCAGTCAGCAGCAGCAGTAACTAACAGTAAGTCAGCAAGTAACAGGTAGTATATATTATATAACAAGCAATAACAGCAGTCAGCAGAAGCAGCAACTAACAGCAAGTCAGCAAAGTAACAGGTAGTATATATTATATAACAAGCAATAACAGCAGTGAGCAGAAGCAGCAACTAACAGCAAGTCAGCAAAGATGAGAACAGCAAGAAAAAAGCAGCAGTAACCAAGTTTCCAAGTTTCCAACTAAAAGTTTGTGTTCCCAAAGATCAGCAAGAAAATAGCAGCAGAAAATAGCAAGTCAGCAAAGATGAGAACAGCAAGAAAAATATTACACATTGTCTTCCAAGTTGCCAACTCAAAGTTTGTGTTCCCAAATATCCCTCCAAAAGTCCAAATTTAAAGACCAGAATTAATCAAACCTCGCTTGTTGACGTTGATATTGATTCTACCATCAACTTACCCAAATCTAAATGAAAAAGTTAAAACAATTAAGAAGTTAAAACACACAATAATAGATACACTAGAAAAAAATTCATGCTAAATAATAAAAAAATTACCCATTTCAACTTTATACACGTCTTCAAACTCCTCTTCAACAATAGATACTATAGGTCGATCAGAAGGCCTACGTAACCAATCTTGACAACAAATAAGAGCTTCAACTATTTTTGGAGTCAAGGAGCTCCTATATGAATCAAGCACACGACCACCCGTACTAAAAGCGGACTCGGACGCCACGGTAGATATGGGAACGGCCAACACATCCCGAGCCATCTTCGAAAGGATCAGAAAACGGGGAGAATTAAGCTTCCACCATCCCAAAATATTAAACTCATCACTCTCATCATCATCATCATCTACCGTGCTCTCATCTAAATATCGATCAAACTCCGATTTAGTATCACCACCACCCAATTCCATCTTATATTTCTTGAATTGAGCTTTCATAAACTTCTTCAATTGCAAGTTGTGCACCGGTTGATTTGCACAAGAAGGTTCAACTCTTTCACTATTAGTAGCAACACCACCACTTTGAGAAGAGCTTATGTTTTTGTACTCATTGAACATGGAGTACGCAACACTTTTTACTTTCTTTTTCATGAAATTGCTCTTCTCCGGTCTATAGAGATGATCAAGAGCATATTCCACGTATTCCAACTTATGTCGAGGATCTAGAATTGGTGCAATAAATATCACCATATTCATTTTCTCAATGTCCCCCCAATACTTTTGATATTTTTCTCTCATTTTGTCGGCCATGAGAGATAAGTCAAAGTCCTCACTCTCCCTTGAAGTACGCAAAAGAATATCAATGGATGTGATTTTATCAAAGAAATTATTGCAAGTGACATATAAGGATCCCGAGATACGCAAAGTTAGTTCATAAAAGTGTTCTAAGAAAGTGCACATTCTTCTTGCATTAGCCCAATCGTCCTCGGTAGGAAACCCACCATTCTCTGCTAGTTCTAGTTTGAACCATGGATCTTGTCCGGCGAATCTCTCAAAAGCACTTTCAAACTTTTGCGCCGTGTTCAACATCAAAAATGTAGAGTTCCAACGGGTGCTCACATCAAGACACAATATTTTTTTGCTTTGTATCTTTTCGGCTTCAACACACTCCTTGAACTTTTGAAATCGACTAGGAGAATGTCTCACATATCTCACCGCATTTCGAACACGAGCAACCGATGGTGACATCAATTTTAAGCCGTCAACCACAACTAGATTAATTATATGTACAATGCATCGCATGTGTAAATATTTGCATTGTAGAACGCCATTTCCCCAATTCTGAATTTTCTTGCTTAAATATGAAATAGCAACATCATTGGAACTCGCATTGTCTACCATGATAGTGAATATTCTATCAATACCCCACTCTAGCAAGCACTTCTCTACCGCTTTCCCTATGGCCTCACCTTTATGACTTAAAATTGGACAAAAGTTTATAATTTTTTTCTTCAACTCCCAATCATCGTTTATATAATGTGCCGTAAGACACATATAATTGATTTTTTGTAACAATGTCCAAGTATCCGTTGTAAGACAAATTATTTGCTTGGACTCTTTCAAATATGTTTTGAACTTACTCTTTTCAATAGAGTAAATATCATAAGAATCCCGAGCCACTGTCCATCTAGACGGAATACGAAGGCTAGGACACGCCACATTAATAAAGTTTTTAAAGCCCTCATACTCCACAAATCGAAAAGGAAGCTCATCAACGATAATCATATGTGTCAAGGCCTTTCTCACCTCGTTTTGATTAAATTTCCAACTAGTTAGTATTTGCTTGCCCTTTGCAATTGATTGCAAGTTGAGTATTGTTTGACTAGGTTCATGATTCTTTGGATTCAATGGACATGCATTCCAGTGGGTTTTCACACTAGTACTCCCATTTAGCTTACTATGGCAATGGTATTCTTTTCCGCAATGGTTACAACTTGCTTTTGGACGACCATCCGGGTCAAGAAATTTTTTAAAATCTTTCCAATGCGGAGCTCTTTCCTTCGAAGACTTTCTTGTAACCGGAAGCTTCAAATTTATATTAGATACAGGAAGAGGCTCATTTGTGGCTTGAGAACTAGTTGGTGGTTGATGATCACCTTCTTGCGACATCTAAAACAATAAATTTGTACTTTGAATATATGAAATATAAATAACAAAATTGAGTCCAAAAATTAAGAAATACGCACATTGCATGAATATGAAGTTGTTGCCATTGATTGGGTTGGTGCTACACCTATTGAACATCACACATTTATGAGTAACCTAAGTTACCTATAGCTATGCTACCTAACCCTTACCCAATTCCAACCTACATAAATACACCTTTTGGACTCCTAAATGCAGTGTCTCAATCAGATTGCAGATAGGGATAGTCCCATTACAGAGTCACAGAATACAGAAACAGACTTAGGTTACTCATAAATGTGTAGTATTGCAGTGTGCAGTATTCACTAATCAAAATGCAGAAACAGTATGTGCAGTGTACAGTCACAGAATGCAGAAACAGTATGTGCAGTATTGCAGTGTCTTATTAAAATGCATATATAATTTACAAAAAAATTACAAGAACATGCATGAAGCATATCTAATTACTAATTTACAAGAACATGTACATGTATATCTAATTTGCATATTTTATCAAAATAACTAATCATGAAGCATATCTAATTACTATAGAACCAGTACACTAAATTATCATATCTAATTACTATAGAACCAGTACACTAAATTATCAAAATAACTAATCATGAAGCATATATAATTATTAAAATGCACATAATTCAACAATATACAAACAGTTCAAGAAAATACTTCAGAACCAGTACACTAAAATTATTAAAATGCATATATAATTTACAGAACATTTAGATGCATATATAATTCACAAAAAAATTACAAGAACATGCATGAAGCATATCTAATTACTAATTTACAAGAACATGTACATGCATATCTAATTTGCACATTTTATCAAAATAACTAATCATGAAGCATATCTAATTACTTCATAACTAGTACACTATAATTATTAAAATGCACACAATTCAACAATATACAAACAGTTCAAGAAAACACTTCAGAACCAGTACACTAAAATTATTAAAATGCATATATAATTTACAGAATATTTAGATGCATATATAATTCACAAAAAAATTACAAGAACATGCATGAAGCATATCTAATTACTAATTTACAAGAACATGTACATGCATATCTAATTTGCACATTTTATCAAAATAACTAATCATGAAGCATATCTAATTACTATAGAACCAGTACACTAAATTATCATATCTAATTACTATAGAACCAGTACACTAAATTATCAAAATAACTAATCATGAAGCATATATAATTATTAAAATGCACACAATTCAACAATATACAAACAGTTCAAGAAAACACTTCAGAACCAGTACACTAAAATTATTAAAATGCATATATAATTTACAGAACATTTAGATGCATATATAATTCACAAAAAAATTACAAGAACATGCATGAAGCATATCTAATTACTAATTTACAAGAACATGTACATGCATATCTAATTTGCATATTTTATCAAAATAACTAATCATGAAGCATATCTAATTACTTCATAACCAGTACACTATAATTATTAAAATACACACAATTCAACAATATACAAACAGTTCAAGAAAATACTTCAGAACCAGTACACTAAAATTATTAAAATGCATATATAATTTACAGAACATTTAGATGCATATATAATTCACAAAAAAATTACAAGAACATGCATGAAGCATATCTAATTACTAATTTACAATAACATGTACATGCATATCTAATTTGCATATTTTATCAAAATAACTAATCATGAAGCATATCTAATTACTTCATAACCAGTACACTATAATTATTAAAATGCACACAATTCAACAATATACAAACAGTTCAAGAAAATACTTTAGAACCAGAAATAAAATATGATATAAGAAATAATAAGATATAAGAAATGTATTACAAGTTACTGATCTACACATTTAATCTAAACATGAAACATTTTATCTAAACATGCATAATAAGAAACAAACAAAAAAATATGTATAATTATGCTAAATATAATAAGAAACAGAAATAAAATATGTATAATTATGCTAAACATTTGATCTAAACATGCTGCATGCATAAGAAACATAAACAGAAATACATTAACTAATATTTGTTATTTTTTACACATTTGATTTAAACATGCTGCATGCTAAAAATTTGTTATTTTTTACACATTTGATCTACACAATGTAAAAAATAACATATACTGCTAGAAAAATAACATATACTGCTGTAAAAATTATCATATACTGCTAGAAAAATAACATATACTGTTGTAAAAAATAACATATAACAAGCACACATTTGATCTGCCACAGAAGTTCAGATCCCAACTATATTGCTAGATAAATACATATTTTTAAATGAAAGGTAGAGTTCAGATCCGTAGATCCCGACTCCAGAAAGGTAGAGAAGTTTAGATCCAATGTAAGAAATAAATAAAATATGACATATACTGCTAGAGAAAAATATTACCTAGCTATATTGCTAGATCCCGACTCCAGAAGTTCAGATCCGTAGATCTGAAAAACAAATTTGAACAAGTTAGGAGAAACAAATAATAAACAAAAAATATATGACAAATATTTTAAAAAATGGTAGAGAAGTTCAGATCCAGACCTTAGAAGTTCAGATCCAGCCTTCAGAACTTCAGATCCAGCCTTCAGAAGTCAGAACTTCAGATCCAGAGAAGAGAGGCGGTGAGAAGAGGCAGGACTATCAGATCCAGCCAGCCGACGGCGGTGAGAAGTCAGAACTTCAGATCCAGTTCAGATCCAGCCAGCCGACGGCGGTGAGAAATCAGAACTTCAGATCCAGTTCAGATCCAGCCAGCCGACGGCGACCAGCGGGGTCCGGAGAAGAGAGGTGAACTGAGTGAGGACTGAGGAAAGGGAAGACCGGTCACCGGAAGAGAAAAGAGAGCGACAGCAGGGATCTGAGTGAGGACTGAGGGAAAGGGAATTTAGGGAAGGGAAGGAAAGGAGCGGACTCAGCGGAGACGGAGAGAAAGAAAATGAGCAGAGAGAGAGAGAAACGATATTATATACCTAGGGTTAGGACTGAGGGTATTTTGGTACTTACACTATGTAATTCGGTTTTCGGTTTTAACCCGAAATCGAATTCAAAATCCGAACCCGAAACCGATAACCGATATTATTGGTTTCTAAACCCGAATCCGACCCGAAACTGTTTTGAACCGAACCGAATAGCCTATTCGGTTCGGTCCGGTTTACGGTTTAAAACCGATTAATGCTCAGTCCTACTGTCAGGTTCTCGCATTGGTGGAGATCTTTATCTGTCTTCTTCAGCAGTTAGTCGATTTTCGCGGTCGATTAACAAGAAAATGATCAATGGCGGGAGGATACAAAATTGGGCCTGTATAAATTATTCAAGAGCCCATCCTCCATGCGCCTTGACAGATTGAGTTGAAGTTTTAGACCCAACTCAATACTGGAAGACAGGGTTAGTTTGTCTGCCCTCGTTCACCAACGGCGGGAGAAAATATAGCTTGCAAGCTGTATGGTCGAATATGACCCTTCCTCTCTCTTAGACGAATTGCCATATGAAGTTGCTGATTATCCTGAGTAAAGGAAGCTATGATATCCTTCCATGATCCATCATTACAGTGGATATTTGCTCGAAGACGCCTTTTTTTTTGGCTCCTTACATGCTGGAAGAACATGATCTTTTTCTTCCTCAAGTCGACCCGACGAACTCCGGCAATCATCTCTGTGTGGAAAAGAAAATATGAGAAGAACAGGTTAACTCATCAGCCTTTATATAGGCAAAAGAGAACACACCGAATCCCAACAAATCTCCAAAAATCTGCCAAGAAATCAGCCTCAAGGAACGAGTCAGACTTGACCGTTTTTTGCTTCATTCAAAGTGTTTCAAATTACGAGGAATTTGAAAACTTTAAGGGGGTCTTGTAGAAGCATAAAAAATACGCTGTAGAGTTATACGCAGTATTTCAGTGCTAGGCAGCGTAAAATATGACTTCAGAGCCATCGGCGTACAACAGAGCTTCATCGCTAGTACAGCGTAAAATATAAGCTCCAGGTCAATCCGCGTAATATAGTATTTCTAGGCTGCTTCAGCGTAAAAAGGTTGTTACATCGCCACTTTGGCGTAAAATCTACTCGCTTTTAATACGGTAGAAAGTTGTACGGGGAACGCTTCGTATTCCTCGAATGAATTTGTCAGATCATACAGTGAACCTGACTCCTGACAAAGAATACTGCACAACTATCCAGACGACGGCTGTAATGATGGTGCGGCACAGAGACCCAAACCATCATTTATTGATATTTCCTTGATATAAATTGCTTTTACGCATTCAAGGAAATACGCTGCCTAGTTTTATACAGGCAGATGTGAGCTTTTACGCTCAGCAGAAGACAAAATGAACTGCCACATCAAAAGCTGCACTTCGTACAGAGCTCGAGGCACGTCTCTGCAGTTAATGCACGTGATGGGGGCAGATCTCTGCATTTAATGCACGAGATTTGGCTATATTTTCAAAGACTGGGCGAGCCATAATTACGGCTAATACGTCCACATCATCACCTCTGCATATTATGCCATCAGGCTATTTTCAGCTATGGGAGCACGCGGTACGCTATCTCCTTGAAATACGCCAACCAGGCTATTTTTAGCTATAAGGAGTACGCCGTATGCTATCTCCCCGGAATACGCCAACTCAGGCTATATTTGTATTGGTGCGTGATAAGACTATTTGGTCCAGAATACGCTCAAGACCTCAGTCAAGGAAGGAGGACCATCTATCTTTTACGCTAGCTACCTATCCATGCAGCATCAGGCTTCTACGCCTACAAGGCTTCTATGCCTATTTGGCTTCTATGCCGACTCGACAACCACTTGGCTTCTACGCCAACTTGAAAACTATTTGGCTTATATGCCATAGTGACAGTTATTGGCTTCTACGCCAACCTTTTCTACGCAAGGGGCAGTTACCTACGTGGCTTGCATGTCGTGATCCTCGCAGCGATTATACGCGTTACCTTATCATGGGAGACGCATCACACGTAGATTCAGAAGATCATCTATACGTGGGTGGCAGTTATTATAACCGCCGCGTAAAAAGTTCCATACTCTCCACTATCCAGCTTCTACACCGACTGGACGTTTACTATCACTAAAACCCTATGAATAGAGACCTTTATTGACAGAGGTCCAAGGGTCAAAAATTCTAAGGTCGAAGAATTAAGGTCGAAAGTCAGAAATTGACTTTCTTAGAGAGAAGAATCCAGAGTACAGACAGAGAGCAGTGATCGACAATTTTGGCATCGAGCATCCACTCCCTCTTGCAATCCTTGAAGTATCTCCTTCTTCTACAGCACTTCTTCATCATCGTGTGGTCCAAGGGACAAAGTGATCGACCGCAGATCAGACTTCTATAGCAATATTTACCCAGATTAAATTTTGTACTTAACATCCTCGTATAGGATTAATAGTACTTCTTGTTTGTAAACTAAAGAGAGGGTTTCGTATAAACCTTGTTTCATTTCTTTCGTTTATTATCAAACAGCGGTGGCTATGGCGGAGGTCCGGTGGCCGGGAGGGAGCCGAGGGGAGGTCGAGGCAGGGGTGTGGTGGTCGAAGGTAGGGGTGTCACGACCCGTACCCGATGTAAGGATACTAGTCGGAAACAACGTCCAGCCTACGCTGCAGAATCGACGGTAGAACGCTGTCTAGATAGTCTATCTAAAGTAATGAACCACCAATAATGATAGAATACTCAATCACAGAACTAAGATAGAATGAGCACGAATCAGATAAGAATAGAATAGTCATCATACAACTCATGAGTTTAAAATAATACATCAATGAGTCTGAAGAGTAACAAAATAAGCTGGAGACAAATCCAGTGCAAAAGAATACTACCATACTACAAAGCTACATCTCCAGGGTCAACTGTCTCAGTTGGGATAAGTCCCTCTTGAGCCAGGGTCTCAGAATCTAAACCCACAACATCCTGGGGTCCATAATAGGTAGGGTACTCCTCAGTGTCATCTGGAAAAATATATCCAGTCAGGAAAGGAGCAGAGTACATCTCTAACAGCAGTTCTAATCCATGATAAAAACTATGTAACAGTAAATAGCTATGGATAAACAAGATGTACAATAGATACAAGATATATATAGACAATAAGGAAATACTGGAAAGAAATACAATAATGAACAATATGCCAATGAAACAATAATACTAATGACTAAGTGTGTGAGTACTAGCTTAACATGTGATCGGCTTGGGCAAGATACAATGCGGCCTGGCTAATCATACGTGCGGTGCATGATCAACACTATTCGCTTACCAATACTTTATTCAATAGGGATTTGATCACATATCTATACTAATACTCTCCACCCCCAACTGGTATAATAGATCCATCCACGGTATGCTATGGCACTAGATTCTCCAAGAAGAGAGCGACTCCTCCCGAAAATCGGTATCTGTACATGTACAAGATAACCAATGAACAATACTTGCACCATATACACCATATACCAAGGAATAATATCTCATGACGAGATCCGGATATACTAATCCGTGTAACCATAGTGTCAAGAGAAACATGTATATCTACACTAGATACAACAAACATAGAGGATATCATAAATGAGAAACTATCAGAGAATGTACTCGCCTGAAGTCCAAAGAACAGTCTCACAGATGTCTGACTCGGTGCCTCGAAGACCTAGATATGGAATACCACATTAATACAAGGTCTCGAAAAGAAAACAAGTCAAACTAGTCAACTTCTAGGTCAATAAATAAATTCTAAGTCAAAAGTCAACTATGGTCAACTCTAAAGTCAACTAAAGTCAAACATGGTCAAACCAAGGTCAACCTCACAAGAAATCTATATTAATAATATAGAAATAAAATACAATAATTTAGGAATCAAAATTAGATTCCAATTGATACCCACACAAAGTATACTAATAATACAATTAATGCACACTCTAAATAATGTATATACAAACCAATATTTATACAAATAAAATAATATATTATTATTAGTATTATACCTCACAAAAACACCTATATATATACATATATATGTATACAAATATAATATATAAATTAAATCTGCCAAATCGTCACTGAAAACAGTGAGCTAAAATACAAATTAAATAAAATAGGCTTTCAGTGACAGTTCCTACTGTCACTGAAACCACCGTCGCCAAAGCCGCTGTGCAAACTGCACTGCTGTCACCTATTGGTGACAGTTCTCAACTGTCACAGAAAAGTCCGTCGCTGCTGCTGCGAATCCTGCCCACTGCATGGGTTATTAATGACAGTGGCGGCTCTGTCATTAATAACCCGCTGCCACTGTTACAGCGGCTGCTGCTGTAACCGCCTAATTAATGACAGTTCTCTGTCATTAATCCTACTGTCACTAAAAACACAAAAAAATATATATAAATATATATATAAATATATATATAAATCTATATATAAATCTATATATAAATCAAAAAATATATATAAAAACAATTAGATAAATATATATACTTATATATATACAATTAAATACTATTAGTTACAAAACATAATGCACATATTAATGTACGTATTTTACATGACTAGAAGCACACATAAAAATACATTCATTAAATTAACAATTAAATATATAATAATTATAAATAATATAATTACATATTTAAACACATAAATATATTTTATAAAACATTTATGTATAATTTATGTTATTAACATAAGTACATATATATTTGCATGCAAGAAAGCTACATACATATATTTATACACCACATTAGAACACATAGAAATATATAGATCTATGCTACAATAAATACCATAATAAATACACTAAAATAAATATATAATATCTATATATATTTACTAGTTATAAATAAAGAATTTAAAGCATAATTAATTAGATCTACACATAAATACACCAAATTGGAGAGTATCACAACGTATCCCACTAGATCTAGGATACGCATGTGACACGAGTCCAACACACAACCAATTGTACCCCGAAGGAAACAAACATGTCACAAATAATATTTATGAATAAATCAAAGTGTCAAAAGTAGATCTATGTGTCCGTGTCAAAATACGATATGTACAAAGCCCCGTGTCGGAGGAAAACCCCCAAAATGACACGTATCACCAAATAGTTGGGATACGAACCACATGTACCCAAATATGGACACGACACAAGCCGCAAACACATAAGCACATGCCCAATTGATCTATAGGATCAATTGACACACACAACAAAATATAAATTCGGAATTCCAACAAAATTAACACAAAAAGCACCATAACTTTTTCCATGGGTCTCCTATGAACATAAAACAAAGTCCTATGGGTAGTACATACATATGGGTTGATTTTACATGATTAAATCTCAGATTTAGAAGCTATTTTAATGGGAAAAACTAAATTATACCTATTGGGAGATGGATTCCCAATGAAACCTCCAATTGAGATGAACTTGCTTCCAAATTGTAGATCCTTGCTCCTCTTTGTAGATCCTTGCTTCCTCCTTCTAGATCCTTGCTTCTCAACTTTCTAATGGTGAATTGGGAAGAATTTGGAATGAATTTGGTGGGGAATTGGAATGGGAATGGAAGGAATTTGGGAGTGAAAAATTCTAGATCTAGATTGGAAATGAGAATGAGAGGAGAGAGAAATTTCTCCCCCTCTAATATAGGCCGGCCATGCCCCCTTCCCCAAGCAATTGTAAAATATCCAATGTACCCCTTGGGGCCTCTCATGAAGAAATAATTAAGGAAAGAAGCTTCTAGTCTAATCACTTAATTAATTTAATCCATCTCCTTAACTATGGGCTTTTTAAATGGGCCAAATCTAACTATTTAATTCATGTAGGTCCATGGGTCCAAACTACACTAGTTGGGTCCACTAAAATAAGTCCAAAATAATTAATTAACATCTAACAATAATTAAATAATACAACAAATAATTATTTACCATGCACAATATTTATTTAAATAGGAAATTACTAAAATACCCTTTCCTAGAAATGTGGTAGTGACAGGGGGTGGCTTGGTGGTGATGAGGGAGGAGGAAGGGTGAAGGGGGGTTTATAGGGTTTGTAAAGGGTTTGGGTTTTCTTAAGTGTGAACATAATTTAGAGATTGTAGGCTACATTAATGCATGGTAATACATTAAATTTAGACCCTATTTGGAATGAAGGGTAGAGAATCACCCATGTGTCCCCTCCAATGGGAGGTGGACACCTCACCCATCCCATTATGCATATAAAACCCTAAAATTTTATAATTTGCACAAGAGCGCTAATAAATTGGATAATTACATAATTACCAAATTGTTTGAGAAAAATACCCCATTTCTGAGGGTGTTGTAATGCACTAAAATGAGGGGGGGTGTTCAGTAAGGGTCTTGAGGGTGTGAGGGTGAGTTTGGGTAAGAGCTGGATCTAGTTTTGGACGATACTGGTCACCGTATTAATTTAATTAGAAATTAATGCGCAAGGTGTTTTCTAATTAATTTAAAATATACAGGGTCCAAATTGGGTAGAACGCAAGTATCATGGACATAATATACTAAAAATAGAATAATAACGTAATTTGATTTGGACAAAACGGGTTCCCGTTGGGTCTCTAATTTTGATTGGAACAGACAAGAGTACAGGTTTGGAAATTAATTAAAATTTAGCACGGACGTTTGTAACGATATTTGTGCGACTAAAACGAGACTCATGCCAGAGTATTTGTGAGTTACACAAAGTTTAGGATAGTAGACTGGCATGTCTAGGAGAGGTATGCGAACTTTGTTTGAGGATAACAGTCAGTGTAGTGCTCTAAATATTGATGTAATGGTAAGGTGCACTAAGCAATATAAGATATTGCATAAATAATTTAAAATACTGTAATTAATTCCTAATTTGTTTAAAATAATCATAATTTCTCTATCTAAGCTGAATTCTGGTCGAGGGAGTTTATAATCTACCCTCCTTAGAGCATTTCGTCCTCGAAATTAAAACAGACATATAGTAAAAACTATTGATTGATTTGAAATATTAGGACATACCCAGGCCTTCGAATAGATGGGGAAACGTTATCGAATATCCTCCTCCCATTCCCAAGTCGACTCGCCTGGGGCATGATGCCTCCATGCAATACGAACTAGAGGGATAGTCTGACCTCGCAACACCTTCTTGCTTCTGTCTAGGATCTCTACAGGCTCTTTCTGGTACGACAAAATCTAGCCGACAGTGATCTCTGAGTGGTCAAGCACATGGCTTGGATCTGGAATGTACCTTCTCAGTTGAGATACGTGGAAGACGTCATGCACTCCTTCTAATATTTGTGGTAAGGCTAATTTGTAAGCAACTTCTCCGATGCGTTCCAACACATCGAATGGTCCGATGTACCTCAGACTCATTTTTCTCTGCCTCCAAACCTGATAGTCCCCTCGGGTAGGCGAGATCTTTAAAAATACATGCTCTCCAACTTAAAATTCTAGTGGTCGTCGATGTACGTTTGCCCAGTGCTTTTGTCTGTCCTGCGCTGCTCGCAGGTGCCCTTGTATCTTCTTTACCTTCTCCCCCGTACGAATGACCAATTCTGGTCCTAGTATCTGCCTTTCGCCTATATCGCTCTAACATACTAGGGAATGACATTTTCTACCATACAATGCTTCATAGGGAGCCATCTGAATGCTCGCTTGATAGCTATTATTGCAGGAAAACTCAACCAAATACAAATGATCTTCCCATGATCCACTGAAATCAAGCATGCATGCCCTCAACATGTCTTCCAGTGTCTGAATGGTGCACTCGGACTGTCCATCTGTCTACGGGTGATACGTTGTGCTGAATATTAGGCGGGTACCAAGACTCTCTTGTATACTTCGCCAAAAGTAAGATGTAAACCTCGTATCCCTGTCAGACACTATACTGACTGGCACTCCGTGCAGACGCACGATCTCTCTCATATATATATCTGCTAAGACTTCTGTAGATTGTCCAACTCTGAAGGGTAAAAAGTGGGCAACCTTGGTGAGTCAATCTACGATCACCGATACGGCATTACGACCACTAGGACTCATTGGAAAGCCCGTAACGAAGTCCATAGTGATGTGATCCCATTTTCACTCAGGTATTTGGAGTGGTTGAAGTAGAACCGTGGACCTCTGATGTTCAGCCTTGACTTGCTGATACACCAGGAAATTTGCTACAAAGTGGGCTATCTCCCTCTTTATTCTATGCCACCAATAGTATTGCCTCAGATCTCTGTACATCTTCGTGCCTCCTGGATGAATAGAGTATGTTGAGCTGTGCGCCTCTAACATCAACTCTTCATAAAGTTCTCTATTTGGGACATAAAGATGATCTCCACATCTTAAAGTCCCATCTTCATGTATGTGCAATCCTGTCTGTATTCTGGCCTCGGTCCTTTATCGACGTCTTTGGAACCTGGCATCTATTGGCAGGGCAGCCTTGATTCTCTCGACCAATGTTGATTACAACTGGTAATTTGACAATTGGCCGTCAGCTCCTGACATAATGACCTGTATACCCAACTGCTCTAGATCTCTCAATAGATCTTGTTGGGTAATCAGAAAGAATGTCATGGGTCTCCTGCTTAGAGCGTCAGCTACTACATTGGCCTTTCCTGGATGGTACTGCAGATCGATCTCGAAGTCTGTCATCACCTCGAGCCAGGGTCTTTGTCTCAGGTTCAGATCTTTCTGAGTGTAGACGTACTTCAGGCTCTTGTGATCAGTGAATATCTCCACTCGTTCTCCATATAGATAGTGTCTCTAAAGCTTCAAGGCAAAGATAACTACGGCAAGCTCCAGGTCGTGAGTGGGATAGTTCTTCTCATGGGTCCTCAGTTGCCTAGAGGCATAGGCTACAACCTTCCCATGTTGCATCAAGATGCAACCTAATTCTTTTCCGGATGCATCGCTATATATTACGAATCCTTCGGATCCAGAAGGTATAGTCAAGATAGGAGCCGTAGTCAGACACTTTTTTAGCTCATCGAATGCTATCTGACACTCTTCTGACCAGATGAACTCCTGCTCCTTGCGGGTCAAACGGGTCATCGGCTCTTCGATCCTTGTAAAGTTCTCTACGAACCTCCGATAATATCTTGCAAGTCCTAGAAAACTCCTCACCTCGGAGACGTTAGTAGGGGTCGGCCACATCTCTACTGACAAAATCTTTGTTGGGTCTACTGAAATACCATCTCCTGTGATAACGTGCCCAAGGAAAGCGACACGATCAAGGAAAAACTCACACTTGCTCAGCTTTGCATAAATACTCTCACGCCTTAGTGTCTCTAACACCAGTCTCAAGTGTTCTTTGTGTTCCTCATGGCTCTTCGAATACACCAAGATATCGTCGATGAAGACTACCACAAACTGGTCCAGATACTGGTGGAAGACTCTGTTTATCAGGTTAATAAATACGGTAGATGCATTTGTCAGTCCAAAAGGCATCACCAAGAACTCGTAGTGACTATAACGAGTCCTGAATGCTGTCTTTGGAATATCTTCTCTCCGTACTTTTATCTGGTGATAACCTGATCTCAAATCTATCTTTGAGAACACCACCGTTCCTGTCAGTTGGTCGAACAGATCATCAATCCACGGCAGGGGGTACTTATTTTTGATTGTCAAAGCATTAAGGGCTCTGTAATCAATGCACATACGGAATATTCCATCTTTCTTTGGTACAAACAACACTGGTGCTTCCCAAGGTGATGCACTAGGATGAACAAATCCCTTGATCTGTAATTCTTCTAGATGTAGCTTCAATTTGTCTAGCTCCTTCTTCGCCAACCGGTACACATTTAAAGATACTGGTGCAACTCCGGGTACTAACTCAATAGTGAACTCCACCTCTCTATCAGGCGGTAGGCCTGGCAACTCCTCCGGAAATACATCCTCGAATTCTACAATAATTGCTCGGGGAGTTGTCTCCATAGCCATGTAAGCTCCAGTTGTCTGACCTATTCCTTGCTCGATGGTGCCCCGCATGTATTCGAACTCCGGGTGACCTGGTGGTCTAAAAATGACGCTACCCTTTCGGCAGTCTAGTATAGCATTGTACTGGCTTAACCAGTCCATGCCTAAGACAACATCAAAGTTTGGCATCAGGAGCACCAAAAATTGTGCTCTTATCCCTATTACACACGACTACTTAGCACGTTCTAATAGTGCTGGTAACCGGTACGATGCCTCCTCCGGTAAGAATCTTCCAACTCTTAGGCAATGGAAAAGTAGCTATTTTATGCATGGCTATGAAACTACTAGATATGAAAGATAGTGTGGCACCAGAATCAAATAATGCAGTTGCAGGTAATGATGCAACTAAAATGGTACCTGTGATAGTTTCCCCTTCTGGTTCTTTCGCAACTGCTGCTAGTGCAAAGGCCTGCCCGTGCCTTTGCCCTTCGGTCTGCTGTCTGGCTTGGTTGAACTAAGCCTCCTGTGTGGCCAAGGGTGGTCCCCTCTGAAATCCTTCAGGTGCTTGTGGACGCTGACCTCCAGTTGAGGGTAGCATCCTCTGGGCTGGTGCTGCCAGTCTTTGCCCGTTCTGGGGTGCTGCCTCTCTGTGTTGTGGGCAGTCTCTGGCCATGTATTGACTTGCTCCATATATCATGCATAGTCCAAGCTTCTTTCGACAGTCTCTGACATAATGTCCCTTCTTGCCATAATGGTGACAAGTCGGAAGCTCCTTGTGCTGATATAACATCGTCTTTTGTTGTGTCTGCATTCTCGGACGACGGATTGGTCCTCCTGCTCTGGGCTGGGTTCTGGCCGGTATGGTTGTGTTAGTGCGCCTTGCTCCTCAGCCAATGGCTTCCTGAATCCTCGCCTATGAAAGAACCTCCTCATAGGAGATCCTCGACTGTGTGGTGGTATACCTCTGTAGCTCGAAGGTAAGGCCGTCATGGAACCTTATGGCCTTCTCCAGCTCGTTAGGTATCAGAATGGCACCAAATCGATTAAGTCGACTGAATTCTGCGTCATAGGCATCCACGATCATATTTTCTTGTTCCAGGTGCAGGAACTGGGAGTATAGAGCATTTTTGACCATGGCTGGAAAATATTTTGCATTGAAGTATTCTAAAAATTTCTTCCATGTTTGGTTCTTGCTGACGTCGCGTACTATGGAGTCCCACCAGTGATAGGTGTTGCCTTTGAGTTGGGCCCTCATCGCGGTCATCCAAAGATCTGGGTGAAGCTGTGAACCCTCCAACAACATCTCCGTGTTGGAGACCCAATCTGAGATCTTCTCCGGAGTTTCGCTGCCCGAAAAGGTTCCCGAGCCCATCTGGCAAAAACCTTGGACAGTACCAGCTGGTTGGACAGGTGCAGGTGCTGGAGTAGATGTCCTCTCCAGATCTGTCATCAAGCTTTGTCTCAAGGTTTTAGTCTGATGCCATTGTGCCTGCATCATGGCTTGGAAGAATTAGAACATTTGTGGCTGTCCCTCTAGTTGTGAAATCAGGGCTGAAAGGGGTGGAGGTGGAGGCAAAGGTGTATCCGCCTGTGGTGTCGGTGCCTGGGAGGTCTGTCCTTCTTGCTAGGCTGGTGTAGCTTCCTGGATAGAACCATGATGGAGGTATGGGGTTATTGGATAAACCAGTGTCTATCTCAGGGACTGGTCTCTCGGGGTGGTCGGGGTCCTATTGACATCTTACGAGGGGTCTATTGCTTGGTCAACCCCATCAGTCGCGTGTCCACTGGGTACGTCCATATTTCTGAAGAAAATAGAATAATTTAGAAAATCACGAAGAAAAAAAAATCAAGCAGGATGCATTTATGAAAGAGATTCAAGGATGAAGTCAGAGTGGATGAGACCTAGTAATTCCTATCATATTGCAGGCTCGCTGGACATGTTATCATACCACTAGCGATTAACGACCTACATGGGCCACCACTAAAACCATGTCACGTCCCAGTCCCAAAATATGCGGGACCAGGCCACGTGGCATTGGCCAGCTGTCACGTCTCTGAGGGATTACCCAATTTAATGGACCCAATGAGACGTGCTACGCTGTCCTAAAATACTAACTGGTTTAATACTAGAAGATAACAAGTAATGTCTAATCTCATCCATAATATAATAAGGAATACTAAAATAAGTGCTGGAATATAAGTGTTGAGTCTGAAATGTCATAGTACAAATCAGATATGTCTGGTGGGAAAAAACCCACTACAAAAGATAAAGATAAAAATACTGAAATATAATAAGGCTAGAGCATCATCTATCTAGGTAAGAGGCTCCAGCTCCAGATGGTGAGTCTACCAAAGATCCGGGGGACTCTGACGGCAACACCTCTAGCTCCTCCTCAGATGCGTACCTCGTCTTCTATCCAGGTCCGTACACCGTGGGATAGTACGCCTCGTCTAGATCTGGAAGGGAATCAGGTCCTCAGTGGGACGTAACAAGACACATAAAATCATGCCTTATATATAAATACTGAATAAAATAAATAAAGGGTGTGCTAACCATCTAAGTGAATGCAATATGAAACCAACCTTGGTACGTTTGGGTAGGCGTAGGCATAACGTCCATCTCCGGAGAGCATGATATCTGATCATGTAACGCCCATCATTCCGAAGAATAAGATATCTGCAAAATATATATACATCTGTATCGCTCCAAAGAACGCGATATCTGAATAAAGGAAGTTATTGGATCCGTGGCTCCTCTGGATACTACGGAGTCCAATGTGTGTATCCCATACGCCTACTAGTTGTCTTTCTCTCCCAATACGGATACACAAGTCGAATACATGACGTGTATACCACGTGGCTATATGCCAAGTCATAGCTATTCTAAGTAGTCCTGATTACGTGCTAAACTGTGATGCACATCACACGTACCGGTAGCTAGTCGAGTACACGAACTCGCATCCCAATATGAATTGCAATCGTGTTACGTGTACAAGTATCAAGGTCTAGGAGGATATCATAATACCCTCGCAACTGTAGGTGAGTCTGCTAGAGTCTAAGTCAATTATACTACATGTCGACGTATTCGTCGACGGTACCCGAGTCAATCTCAGACGCACACAGTTATATATAATTGTAACAAGATAACATACAACAGTTTATAATTTAAACAGTAAGAAATTTGGCAAGGTATACTTGCCTACGTCCTCAAGATAGGAGTGCCAAAAATCTGTTCCCGCAGTTGTGTCTGAATGGTCCTATGACCTTGGATCACTAACTACGTCGTAGGTGCACTCTGTTAAGATGTACACGAGTCATGAATTTAATAATTAATATTTTACTATGCAAGTAATCATAAGTACATATAGTATAGGATATATATATAGTATAATAATATATATAAATGTAATATGAAATACATATATTCATACTTATATACATAATATATATATATATATATATATATATATATATATATATATATATATATATATATATATATATATATATATATATATATATATATATATAATACTTAATTATATATGTTACAAGTAATAATAATAATTATAAATATATATATATATAATAATAGTAATATACATATATATATAACTATATATTTAAAGAATTCATTGTTTATAATTAGATCAATTTTTATATACCATTTGTGGGTAATAAAAAGATCTATTTTAGATAAAAAGGAATGATCAATAGATTTTCCTTTAGTGGTCATAGCAACAGATTGAACCTGCTGATCAATTATGTCATCGTCATGCTCGTTTTCACTATCGATTAAACGAGAATGTTCGATCATTTGAGCAGGATCCAGCTCAGCGGCTAAAGGCAAGCAGCCAGCAGATATTGCTGATGCTAATATCCGATCATACAGAGAAGCTATGGAAGTTGAGTCCATCTTCTTTGAAAAATCAAACACTGAGGAGATCATCAAACTTGAAAAGCATGATATTCCTCTTATAAAGGATCCATGGAAACTTCATAAACGTTACCTAGAGAACAGTTTTATTCCAGTTAAGGGACAGAGTTATGGGGAGGAGATCTTTTAGTAGAAATACTGAAATTTTATTAAGATCTCAAGATCGTTACAAATTCACGTCACAAGTTTACAAGAGGAATAAAGAGAAGAAGATTGCAAAAACTCAAAAATAGCACACCCTACTAGGGAAGACTCTTCCCTTATTTATATATAAACAGATTGCTTCATAACGAAGCCACCAGAGGCCAGCTGCCATCGCACTCAGGTAAAGAAGATGCCACCTGTAATCTATCAAAAGATGTCGGCAGAAAGATAAGATTCTTCAACTGCTTTTGCTTTTAGATAGAATAAAGCTGTCCGTCCACCTGTCCTGAGAAAAAGATGAATGCTACCAAATAGTCTGGTGCAGTCACCAACATGCAACAGTGAGTGGGTATCCCACTACAAAAAGTTGCAAAAAGCCATCCTCAGACCATGTGATAAAAGGAGGATGGACCCCACCCAAATTAATCAAAGCAGATCGTCATTGATAGGGTCGAGCATAGTCTGATAGAGATCATCAGCGGACATATCTTCCAAGTTAGTATCAGAATTGGTACTGGAAATGTCCATATCAAAGTTAGCATCAAACTGTGCTTTCAAGAATTGAAGGCATCGTTTCTTTAATTCATCGACAGAAATCTTAGGATTCTTCCTAATCAGGGAATCCTTAAGTTTAGTGATAGTGTTATCACCAAATAGTTCATTTTGGACCTTTTTGTCCATTTTTGATTCATTTTCTTTGACGGATGCCATAACTTCCATCAATTTTTCTTTCTCATCGATCCTTTGCCACCATTTCACAAGGAATTTTCGTGACAGGATAGGAATATTGTTGGAATTTAACACACAGTCAATAGTCCAACGGAATATGAATGGGATCTGGAATTGAGCAAAGAAGTATAAAGTGCTCTCTCCTCCCAAAAGATGAGTATCCTGGCAAGGTGGATAAGATAATATCCACTGTGAGAATTGTTCCTGTAGTGAAGGTGGAATAATATCAAGAGTAGCACCCATCACTAACCACCAATCAAAGAACCAGGAAGGTATCTCGTTCTGAAGAATTTTAGGACAGATACGAATAAACCAGGAATGGCTTCTCTGAGAATTCTCATAGTATAGGAAATCATAAAATGCCTGCACATAATCCCAATAATTATAACTGCAGACAATCACTTTGTCCTTGGAGAGCTGCTGTTCCCTGTTCGGATGGAGTCCCCAAGTCTGTGAAGTAAGGATATTTTTTATGATTACTTTGCTGTAAGCATATTCCAAAGAATTTGGCTTAGCAGAGTGCTCAACAGTTATAGATTTGCTGGAGATTAGGATACCTTCAGAGATACTGACAGTTCGTCCCTTAACTGGAATAAAACTGTTCTCTAGGTAACGTTTATGAAGTTTCCATGGATCCTTCATAAGAGGAATATCATGCTTTTCAAGTTTGATGATCTCCTCAGTGTTTGATTTTTCAAAGAAGATGGACTCAACTTCCATAGCTTCTCTGTATGATCGGATATTAGCATCAACAATATCTGCTGGCTGCTTGCCTTTAGCCGCTGAGCTGGATCCAGCTTCAGAGGGAGGTGGCTTTCGGCCAATAGTCTTTTGAATGCCGAAAGAGTCTTGGGGACGTAATGGCCCCTTAGACTTTCCTCTACCGCGAGAGTTCGTGGACATTTTGCTGCAAAAATTCATGAGTTAGAAAATCAGGAAGAGAATTATTTTTGCCATTAATAAATTCAATGTCAAAATCGAATATAGCAAGTTCAGCTTGCCATCTAGCAAAAATTTGCTTAGAAGCAAGATTCTTAACATCTTTTTGTAATATAGACTTTGCAGAACTGCAGTCTATACGAAGTAAGAATTTCTTATTTAATAGATCATCTTGGAATTTATGAATACATTTGATAATGGAAAGAAGTTCTTTCTTTATCGTAGAGTAATTAATCTGAGTATCGTCCCATTTACCAGAATGGTATCTAACAAGGATAGCATGATCTTTGTTTAAGGGATCTATCTGTTTGAGTATACCACCATAACCAATATTACTGGCATCAGTTTCAACAACTTTAAACCAGTCAGGGTTGGCAAGGTGTAAGTAAGGAAGGCATTTTACCTTTTGCTTAATAAGCTGAACAGCTTTAGTGTGGTTGATACTCCAAGGAGTAGGGTTTTTTCTCAACCTTTGATATAGAATTTTTGTGTCTATAGCAATATTTTTATAAAAATCAGAAACATAATTTAAAGCACCAAGAAATCTCTGTAGTTGCTTTATATCTGTAATTTCATCAGGAAATTTCGAAGCAAATTCGATACTCCTGTCAATGGGTATGATAGTATTATTGACAATGTTATGACCAAGGAATCTTATTTCTGTCTGAAATAACTTCATTTTTGGAGCAGAAATAACAAGACCATTTTTAATAGCTAAATGTTTGAAAATATTTAAATGCTTAAAATGTTCTTCAATGGTATTAGAGAATATAAGAATGTCATCAATATAAGAGAGAATAAAATTAGAATATTGAATAAATATCTCATTCATGATATTCTGAAATTCAGAAGGAGCATTTTTTAAACCAAAGGGCATAACATTCCATTCATAGTGCCCAAATGGGACTGTGAAGGCAGTTTTGTATTTATCTTTTTCTTCGATTTGAATTTGCCAGTAACCTGACTTTAAATCGAATTTAGAGAATATCTTTGCATTAACAATTCTGTTAAGCAAATCTCTTTTATTGGGAATAGGATAACGGATCCATTTAAGGACTTTGTTAAGAGGTTTATAGTTAATAACTAACCGAGGAACACCTCTTTCCTTTTCAGCATTGTTATTGACATAAAAAGCTGTACAACTCCATGGAGAGTACGACTTTCTGATAAGTTTCTTATCAAGAAGATCATTGATCTCTTTTTTACATAATTCAAGGTAATTATTGTTCATTTGACAAGGTCTAGCCTTTGTCGGAACATCTCTTTCATTAAAGGATTCTTCATATGGAAGAGAGACAATATGATGCTTTCTATCCCAAAAAGCATTGGGAATATTACTACAAGTTTGACGAACAAATTCATCATTAACTTGTTTTATTTTATTTTTTATCTCATATTTTTCAAGCTGTTCTTTAATAGAAAGCTGGAAAATTTCTTCTTTGATAAAGTTTATCTGATTATTCTTCAGATCAACTTCCTTTATCTCATTGAGAATTTTTGCCACAGGATTGGTGATAAATTCAAAGGTAATATTTTTCCCCTTATAACAAGTGGAAATACCTTTTCTATTGATTTCTTTTATAGGCATAAGTTTTTCTAGAAAAGGAGTTCCTAGAATCACATGCTGGGATATTTCTTTTACAACAATAAAATGCAAGGGAATACATGCATCATTTTTACAGATATGAACATCTGTAACCTTAAAAGGTGTTGTAAGAGCTTTGTTATTTGCAGCACTCAAAGTTTGAGTAGTGCGTTCACAATATTTTAAGGGAATAATTCCTTCTTTGACACAGTTCAAATCTGCACCACTGTCAACAAGGGCAATAAGATTATAAATCATGAATTCATTGTTTATAATTAGATCAATTTTTATATACCATTTGTGGGTAATAAAAAGATCTATTTTAGATAAAAAGGAATGATCAATAGATTTTCCTTTAGTGGTCATAGCAACAGATTGAACCTGCTGATCAATTATGTCATCGTCATGCTCGTTTTCACTATCGATTAAACGAGAATGTTCGATCATTTATTTTTTGAGAATAATCTCATTGTAAGATTTAACATCTTGTTCAATGAGAGCAAGTCTTTGTTGAGTTATTTCGTCATTAGACTTTAACTCTTTGACTTCATTCTTCAGAAGCTTTAATTCTCTCTGAAGATCGTTTATAGAGACAGTCTTAGGATTAATCCCTTTCCTTCGGGATAAAACCTCTGTCATGGTATATGGAGGGAAACTGGAAGAAGTTTCATGAGTATCATCTTGCAAAATCTCAATAATTTTTGCTTTCACATTTTGGCTAATAGTATCAGTCAAAAGTGATTCAAGAATTTCTTTTTTATCTTGACTGGTCAATACATTAATTGAAAGACCATTCATTTCGATGATAGATTTATAATAATCAGCTTTACTGTTAATAGTACATGCTTTGCAATCGCAATTAGTACCACAATCGGTAGCGGATTTTATAGAATTAATAGACTCATCACTTGATGAATCAGATTCATAATCAGAATTGATCATGATCTTTAATAGAGTCTTTTTCAACCCTTCATCTTCGATCATATCGATATTTTGTTTAGTATTACACCTGTTCGAATAGTGGCCAAGTTTACCACATTTAAAGCATTTAACTTTTTTATTCGAACTTGTGTTTTTAGAAAAACCTTTTCCTAGTGGAAAATTGTTTTCTATTATCATTAGAAAAATCTTTAGGATAATTCCTTTTCGAAGAATATCTCTTCTTTTTATAAGATTTTTCTTTAGAGAATTTTCTTTTATCAGACGGAGGCTTTATAGTTTCCATAGCAAATTGGCTACAAAACTCTCCCAATTGTTTTCTCTCAGATAACCTTTGAGATTTCAATTGATTCCTTAATTTAAGGTCATTACAAAGGGCTAACCCTTCTTGAATACAGGCATTCACAAGGTTACCATAAGTGAAATCACTATATGGGATTATGCCATCATTACTGTTGCGTATTTGCTGTCTAACCTTTTCTGCAAACAGATTAGGAAGACCATCAATGAATTTAGATTTCCAGTGAGCATCATTGGCATCACTTAACTGCATTACTCTGTTTAGAAAAGTATCTTTATACCATCTAAAATGAGTAAGAGTTGGACAACGAAGATTTTGGAGTAAAGTCCTGGTACGTTCACCATTGTCAGAGACTAAACCCGTAAAATGATCACAAATAGTGCTAATCAGAGTGATAACACTATCCTCAATTTCTTTATTATTTTCAATTTTGACAGCATTAGCAATAACTGCTTTCTGCTCAGGAGATAAACAGTGATCCCACCATCCTTTTAATACTCCGGTAAAACCGCAAGTAATAAAACTAGCAATGGTTTTGTCAGTATTCTTGTTTGTTCGGCAAACCGTAGCAAACATAAGCATACGATGTAACTGATCACAGATCTGTTTATCAGAACATCCATCTATGTTCCATTCATAGATGTTTCCACCACTGTAATTATTCTGAATGATATTATCATTCTCTTCATATAAAACATCCATAGGAGTTGGACGTTTGTAATAATAATTTTGAAGATTTGGCTTCTTGTGTTGCTGCTGCATAGGCAGAATCATATTAGAAGTCTGTTGGATATTTTGATCAATATCTTCAAAGGAATTTTGAAGAGCATGAATCTGAATAGGATCCAATTGATCATCAGAATTTTGAGAATAATTTTTGCAGGATTCAATATCTGAACCATCAGCCACGGAAGAATTTCCGTCAAGTACCAAAATGGTATTTTGAGTAGAGCTTTCGCCCTTTTCTTTAGAGGATTGTTTTTCAACTAAGGAAGTATTCTGAAGCTTCTCAATTAAGCTTTGAACATCTTTCTCAGTAACTTCAGGAGAAGATAATTTAAAACCAGTAGTATCACTAGTAGGTTTTATTGGTATATTTCCTACCCTTTTTGAGGTAGTATCTTTGGGCATTGATTTCGGTAATTTAAGGATATTATTGACCTTGAGAAGAACTTCGTCAAGGGCAGTTTCCATTCTAACCAATTGAGAACCAATGGTTTGAATATAAGCATTAGTATAGTTATTTTGCTTCACAATTTTTTGAAGCTCTTTTATTTGTTCTTCCTTATGATCGATAATTCGAATAAAGGATATAGCATCAATCTTTTCGGTGTCAACCAAAAGTTTGAGCGGTCCATTAGGTGGATATAAAGCACGGACACGTTTTCCTGTATCAGTGATCCAATTTTTATAACCCTCTTCTAGCATGTTAATGCTAGCGAGTTCTTGGTTGATATAGTTCTCAATAAACCATTTATCAAACCATTTAATTTTATTTATCTCTTTGAGATGAGCATAATATTTATCTTTGAATTCATACCTTTGATCAAGGGTATAATTCTTTTCAAACCAGGCTTTAAATTGAATTTCTTCATCATAAGCCTGAACAATAATTGCTCTAACATTTTTGTCCTGTGTCCAATCCCAATAGTTTGGATCATCAGTGGAATTGTCATTAGTTAATGTTATAACGTTAAGAGAATGAGTGCCAAAACTAGCATCAGAAGAATAAACAGGATCAATGGGATCAGCCCATTCTGTTTTATATTCTGGTTTGGCAATGTTATTTTTGATTTTCATACCTTTAATTTCATCATCTCTCTCAGAAGTTTGAGAAGAGTTTTCTCCTCGTTCAATAATTGAAGGAGAACGAAAACTAGAAGATGAAATTCTAGCTCTAATTTGTGGAGTAAATCTAACTTCCGCATCTCCATCTGGAGTTTGGATTATCTGATCTAACTCAGTATCCATTATGGGTTTAGGCGGAATGGCCTGATTTAAAACCCATCTATCAGGGAATTGAATTTCATTCCATTTGATTATTTTATTAGCAGCAACATTTGATGTTAACAAATTTGTTTCAATCAAAGTTGTCTTACCAGGCTTGGTAAGATGTCTAGCTTTAGGAGCTAAAGTAGACAATACTTTAAAGTGTATACGATAGAGGATTGCAATCGTTTCAGAACCTTGCTTAAAGTTATAACCATAAGTCTTCAGATTAAAAGTTACTGCATCCAGTAAATTTGTATCTGTAAGGGATAGACTTAGATTGGGATAAACATTAAAGTAAACTGGTCCATGACAAAGACTAGTTTGCATAACGCCCATAAGAGATGGTTGCCAATCAAGACATCTAGCATCTCGTAAAAAGGATATAAATGAAGCATTTAAACCCTGAAGAGTAAGGGGTTTTAATGCAACCTGAATTAATCCAATATGGATAAAATTATAAGCATTATTCCCTATGTAGGGTTCAAGGTCTTCTTCAGAAAGAAACCTGATAGAATGCTCAGTATCATTGACCTGAACGGTCCTTTCCATAGTTTTTATTGCAATTGATGACTTGAAATCAAGCCAACCAATTTTATAGATATCCTTCGGCTTAACGCCTGGGATAGTCCATTTATTGAGTTCCTCCAGATCTGAAGGAAACTCGCTCAATTGAGCATTTTTGATTGATTTGCCCTTTAACAGGGTCTTTTTGTTGTCACCAATGGAAATTGTACTGCTCATCAGAAGATGAAGTAGGAGGATCTTCTACCCACTGTTCCTGCAAGAGTTAGTTAATAATATGGGACAATACTATTAATATTACTATTATATAGATAATAAAAATTTAATATAAGTAAGACATAAAAGTTATTAGAATGCCTTCATAGTTAACCTGGTCATAGGTATGACTGTCAACGGACTTTTACGGCTGGAAACGGCCTACCCGGCCAACATAGCCAACACGACAAGGTGTCATATGAACTAGACCTTGGTTATTCCTAGAAGTAGTCATTCTAAAATTTAAATGAATTACTTAAGAAATTTTTTATATATCCATCTAATAGTAAATACTAATGGTATTGCAATATGAAAATTATATTTAACTAACAATCATTACAGAGAACAGAGAGTAGAATCACCTCAGCTTTGAGCCTTCATGGCTCGAAATTTCCTGATGAAATTACAGATATAAAGCAACTACAGAGATTTCTTGGTGCTTTAAATTATGTTTCTGATTTTTATAAAAATATTGCTATAGACACAAAAATTCTATATCAAAGGTTGAGAAAAAACCCTACTCCTTGGAGTATCAACCACACTAAAGCTGTTCAGCTTATTAAGCAAAAGGTAAAATGCCTTCCTTGCTTACACCTTGCCAACCCTGACTGGTTTAGAGTTGTTGAAACTGATGCCAGTAATATTGGTTATGGTGGTATACTCAAACAGATAGATCCCTTAAACAAAGATCATGCTTTGTTGAGTTATTTCGTCATTAGACTTTAACTCTTTGACTTCATTCTTCAGAAGCTTTAATTCTCTCTGAAGATCGTTTATAGAGACAGTCTTAGGATTAATCCCTTTCCTTCGGGATAAAATCTCTGTCATGGTATATGGAGGGAAACTTGAAGAAGTTTCATGAGTATCATCTTGCAAAATCTCAATAATTTTTGCTTTCACATTTTGGCTAATAGTATCAGTCAAAAGTGATTCAAGAATTTCTTTTTTATCTTGACTGGTCAATACATTAATTGAAAGACCATTCATTTCGATGATAGATTTATAATAATCAGCTTTACTGTTAATAGTACATGCTTTGCAATCGCAATTAGTACCACAATCGGTAGCGGATTTTATAGAATTAATAGACTCATCACTTGATGAATCAGATTCATAATCAGAATTGATCATGATCTTTAATAGAATGCCTTCGTAGTTAACCTGGTCATAGGTATGACTGTCAACGGACTTTTACGGCTGGAAACGGCCTACCCGGCCAACATAGCCAATGCGACAAGGTGTCATATGAACTAGACCTTGGTTATTCCTAGAAGTAGTCATTCTAAAATTTAAATGAATTACTTAAGAAAATTTTTATATATCCATCTAATAGTAAATACTAATGGTATTGCAATATGAAAATTATATTTAACTAACAATCATTACAGAGAACAGAGAGTAGAATCACCTCAGCTTTGAGCCTTCATGGTTCTGATACCAAATATCAGAGTTATGGGGAGGAGATCTTTTAGTAGAAATACTGAAATTTTATTAAGATCTCAAGATCGTTACAAACTCACGTCACAAGTTTACAAGAGGAATAAAGAGAAGAAGATTGCAAAAACTCAAAAATAGCACACCCTACTAGGGAAGACTCTTCCCTTATTTATATATAAACAGATTGCTTCATAACGAAGCCACCAGAGGCCAGCTGCCATCGCACTCAGGTAAAGAAGATGCCACCTATAATCTATCAAAAGATGTCGGCAGAAAGATAAGATTCTTCAACTGCTTTTGCTTTTAGATAGAATAAAGCTGTCCGTCCACCTGTCCTGAGAAAAAGACGAATGCTACCAAATAGTCTGGTGCAGTCACCAACATGCAACAGTGAGTGGGTATCCCACTACAAAAAGTTGCAAAAAGCCATCCTCAGACCATGGGATAAAAGGAGGATGGACCCCACCCAAATTAATCAAAGCAGATCGTCATTGATAGGGTCGAGCATAGTCTGATAGAGATCATCAGCGGACATATCTTCCAAGTTAGTATCAGAATTGGTACTGGAAATGTCCATATCAAAGTTAGCATCAAACTGTGCTTTCAAGAATTGAAGGCATCGTTTTTTTAATTCTTCGGCAGAAATCTTAGGATTCTTCCTAATCAGGGAATCCTTAAGTTTAGTGATAGTGTTATCACCAAATAGTTCATTTTGGACCTTTTTGTCCATTTTTGATTCATTTTCTTTGACGGATGCCATAACTTCCATCAATTTTTCTTTCTCATCGATCCTTTGCCACCATTTCACAAGGAATTTTCGTGACAGGATAGGAATATTGTTGGAATTTAACACACAGTCAATAGTCCAACGGAATATAAATAGGATCTGGAATTGAGCAAAGAAGTATAGAGTGCTCTCTCCTCCCAAAAGATGAGTATCCTGGCAAGGTGGATAAGATAATATCCACTGTGAGAATTGTTCCTGTAGTGAAGGTGGAATGATATCAAGAGTAGCACCCATCACTAACCACCAATCAAAGAACCAGGAAGGTATCTCGTTCTGAAGAATTTCAGGACAGATACGAATAAACCAGGAATGGCTTCTCTGAGAATTCTCATAGTATAGGAAATCATAAAATGCCTGCACATAATCCCAATAATTATAACTGCAGACAATCACTTTGTCCTTGGAGAGCTGCTGTTCCCTGTTCGGATGGAGTCCCCAAGTCTGTGAAGTAAGGATATTTTTTATGATTACTTTGCTGTAAGCATATTCCAAAGAATTTGGCTTAGCAGAGTGCTCAACGGTTATAGATTTGCTGGAGATTAGGATACCTTCAGAGATACTGACAGTTCGTCCCTTAACTGGAATAAAACTGTTCTCTAGGTAACGTTTATGAAGTTTCCATGGATCCTTCATAAGAGGAATATCATGCTTTTCAAGTTTGATGATCTCCTCAGTGTTTGATTTTTCAAAGAAGATGGACTCAACTTCCATAGCTTCTCTGTATGATCGGATATTAGCATCAGCAATATCTGCTGGCTGCTTGCCTTTAGCCGCTGAGCTGGATCCAGCTTCAGAGGGAGGTGGCTTTCGGCCAATAGTCTTTTGAATGCCGAAAGAGTCTTGGGGACGTAATGGCCCCTTAGACTTTCCTCTACCGCGAGAGTTCATGGACATTTTGCTGCAAAAAATCACGAGTTAGAAAATCAGGAAGAGAATTATTTTTGCCATTAATAAATTCAATGTCAAAATCGAATATAGCAAGTTCAGCTTGCCATCTAGCAAAAATTTGCTTAGAAGCAAGATTCTTAACATCTTTTTGTAATATAGACTTTGCAGAACTGCAGTCTATACGAAGTAAGAATTTCTTATTTAATAGATCATCTTGGAATTTATGAATACATTTGATAATGGAAAGAAGTTCTTTCTTTATCGTAGAGTAATTAATCTGAGTATCGTCCCATTTACCAGAATGGTATCTAACAAGGATAGCATGATCTTTGTTTAAGGGATCTATTTGTTTGAGTATACCACCATAACCAATATTACTGGCATCAGTTTCAACAACTTTAAACCAGTCAGGGTTGGCAAGGTGTAAGCAAGGAAGGCATTTTACCTTTTGCTTAATAAGCTGAACAGCTTTAGTGTGGTTGATACTCCAAGGAGTAGGGTTTTTTCTCAACCTTTGATATAGAATTTTTGTGTCTATAGCAATATTTTTATAAAAATTAGAAACATAATTTAAAGCACCAAGAAATCTCTGTAGTTGCTTTATATCTGTAATTTCATCAGGAAATTTCGAAGCAAATTCGATACTCCTGTCAATGGGTATGATAGTATTATTGACAATGTTATGACCAAGGAATCTTATTTCTGTCTGAAATAACTTCATTTTTAGAGCAGAAATAACAAGACCATTTTTAATAGCTAAATGTTTGAAAACATTTAAATGCTTAAAATATTCTTCAATGGTATTAGAGAATATAAGAATGTCATCAATATAAGAGAGAATAAAATTAGAATATTGAATAAATATCTTATTCATGATATTCTGAAATTCAGAAGGAGCATTTTTTAAACCAAAGGGCATAACATTCTATTCATAGTGCCCAAATAGGACTGTGAAGGCAGTTTTGTATTTATCTTTTTGTTCGATTTGAATTTGCCAGTAACCTGACTTTAAATCGAATTTAGAGAATATCTTTGCATTAACAATTCTGTTAAGCAAATCTCTTTTATTGGGAATAGGATAACGGATCCATTTAAGGACTTTGTTAAGAGGTTTATAGTTAACAACTAACCGAGGAACACCTCTTTCCTTTTCAGCATTGTTATTGACATAAAAAGCTATACAACTCCATGGAGAGTACGACTTTCTGATAAGTTTCTTATCAAGAAGATCATTGATCTCTTTTTTACATAATTCAAGGTAATTATTGTTCATTTGACAAGGTCTAGCCTTTGTCGGAACATCTCTTTCATTAAAGGATTCTTCATATGGAAGAGAGACAATATGATGCTTTCTATCCCAAAAAGCATTGGGAATATTACTACAAGTTTGACGAACAAATTCATCATTAACTTGTTTTATTTTATTTTTTATCTCATATTTTTCAAGCTGTTCTTTAATAGAAAGCTGGAAAATTTCTTCTTTGATAAAGTTTATCTGATTATTCTTCAGATCAACTTCCTTTATCTCATTGAGAATTTTTGCCACAGGATTGGTGATAAATTCAAAGGTAATGTTTTTCCCCTTATAACAAGTGGAAATACCTTTTCTATTGATTTCTTTTATAGGCATAAGTTTTTCTAGAAAAGGAGTTCCTAGAATCACATGCTGGGATATTTCTTTTACAACAATAAAATGCAAGGGAATACATGCATCATTTTTACAGATATGAACATCTGTAACCTTAAAAGGTGTTGTAAGAGCTTTGTTATTTGCAGCACTCAAAGTTTGAGTAGTGCGTTCACAATATTTTAAGGGAATAATTCCTTCTTTGACACAGTTCAAATCTGCACCACTGTCAACAAGGACAATAAGATTATAAATCATGAATTCATTGTTTATAATTAGATCAATTTTTATATACCATTTGTGGGTAATAAAAAGATCTATTTTAGATAAAAAGGAATGATCAATAGATTTTCCTTTAGTGGTCATAGCAACAGATTGAACCTGCTGATCAATTATGTCATCGTCATGCTCGTTTTCACTATCGATTAAACGAGAATGTTCGATCATTTGTTTTTTGAGAATAATCTCATTGTAAGATTTAACATCTTGTTCAATGAGAGCAAGTCTTTGTTGAGTTATTTCGTCATTAGACTTTAACTCTTTGACTTCATTCTTCAGAAGCTTTAATTCTCTCTGAAGATCGTTTATAGAGACAGTCTTAGGATTAATCCCTTTCCTTCAGGATAAAACCTCTGTCATGGTATATGGAGGGAAACTTGAAGAAGTTTCATGAGTATCATCTTGCAAAATCTCAATAATTTTTGCTTTCACATTTTGGCTAATAGTATCAGTCAAAAGTGATTCAAGAATTTCTTTTTTATCTTGACTGGTCAATACATTAATTGAAAGACCATTCATTTCGATGATAGATTTATAATAATCAGCTTTACTGTTAATAGTACATGCTTTGCAATCGCAATTAGTACCACAATCGGTAGCGGATTTTATAGAATTAATAGACTCATCACTTGATGAATCAGATTCATAATCAGAATTGATCATGATCTTTAATAGAGTCTTTTTCAACCCTTCATCTTCGATCATATCGATCTTTTGTTTAGTATTACACCTGTTCGAATAGTGGCCAAGTTTACCACATTTAAAGCATTTAACTTTTTTATTCGAACTTGTGTTTTTAGAAAACCTTTTCCTAGTGGAAAATTGTTTTCTATTATCATTAGAAAAATCTTTAGGATAATTCCTTTTCGAAGAATATCTCTTCTTTTTATAAGATTTTTCTTTAGAGAATTTTCTTTTATCAGACGGAGGCTTTATAGTTTCCATAGCAAATTGGCTACAAAACTCTCCCAATTGTTTTCTCTCAGATAACCTTTGAGATTTCAATTGATTCCTTAATTTAAGGTCATTACAAAGGGCTAACCCTTCTTGAATACAGGCATTCACAAGGTTACCATAAGTGAAATCACTATATGGGATTATGCCATCATTACTGTTGCGTATTTGCTGTCTAACCTTTTCTGCAAACAGATTAGGAAGACCATCAATGAATTTAGATTTCCAGTGAGCATCATTGGCATCACTTAACTGCATTACTCTGTTTAGAAAAGTATCTTTATACCATCTAAAATGAGTAAGAGTTGGACAACGAAGATTTTGGAGTAAAGTCCTGGTACGTTCACCATTGTCAGAGACTAAACCCGTAAAATGATCACAAATAGTGCTAATCAGAGTGATAACACTATCCTCAATTTCTTTATTATTTTTAATTTTGACAGCATTAGCAATAACTGCTTTCTGCTCAGGAGATAAACAGTGATCCCACCATCCTTTTAATACTCCGGTAAAACCTCAAGTAATAAAACTAGCAATGGTTTTGTCAGTATTCTTGTTTGTTCGGCAAACCGTAGCAAACATAAGCATACGATGTAACTGATCACAGATCTGTTTATCAGAACATCCATCTATGTTCCATTCATAGATGTTTCCACCACTGTAATTATTCTGAATGATATTATCATTCTCTTCATATAAAACATCCATAGGAGTTGGACGTTTGTAATAATATTTTTGAAGATTTGGCTTCTTGTGTTGCTGCTGCATAGGCAGAATCATATTAGAAGTCTGTTGGATATTTTGATCAATATCTTCAAAGGAATTTTGAAGAGCATGAATCTGAATAGGATCCAATTAATCATCAGAATTTTGAGAATAATTTTTGCAGGATTCAATATCTGAACCATCAGCCACGGAAGAATTTCCGTCAAGTACCAAAATGGTATTTTGAGTAGAGCTTTCGCCCTTTTCTTTAGAGGATTGTTTTTCAACTAAGGAAGTATTCTGAAGCTTCTCAATTAAGCTTTGAACATCTTTCTCAGTAACTTCAGGAGAAGATAATTTAAAACCAGTAGTATCACTAGTAGGTTTTATTGGTATATTTCCTACCCTTTTTGAGGTAGTATCTTTGGGCATTGATTTCGGTAATTTAAGGATATTATTGACCTTGAGAAGAACTTCGTCAAGGGCAGTTTCCATTCTAACCAATTGAGAACCAATGGTTTGAATATAAGCATTAGTATAGTTATTCTAAAATTTAAATGATGGGTGCTACTCTTGATATCATTCCACCTTCACTACAGGAACAATTCTCACAGTGGATATTATCTTATCCACCTTGCCAGGATACTCATCTTTTGGGAGGAGAGAGCACTCTATACTTCTTTGCTCAATTCCAGATCCCATTCATATTTCGTTGGACTATTGACTGTGTGTTAAATTCCAACAATATTCCTATCCTGTCACGAAAATTCCTTGTGAAATGGTGGCAAAGGATCGATGAGAAAGAAAAATTGATGGAAGTTATGGCATCCGTCAAAGAAAATGAATCAAAAATGGACAAAAAGGTCCAAAATGAACTATTTGGTGATAACACTATCACTAAACTTAAGGATTCCCTGATTAGGAAGAATCCTAAGATTTCTGCCGAAGAATTAAAAAAACGATGCCTTCAATTCTTGAAAGCACAGTTTGATGCTAACTTTGATATGGACATTTCCAGTACCAATTCTGATACTAACTTGGAAGATATGTCCGCTGATGATCTCTATCAGACTATGCTCGACCCTATCAATGACGATCTGCTTTGATTAATTTGGGTGGGGTCCATCCTCCTTTTATCACATGGTCTGAGGATGGCTTTTTGCAACTTTTTGTAGTGGGATACCCACTCACTGTTGCATGTTGGTGACTGCACCAGACTATTTGGTAGCATTCATCTTTTTCTCAGGACAGGTGGACGGACAGCTTTATTCTATCTAAAAGCAAAAGCAGTTGAAGAATCTTATCTTTCTGCCGACATCTTTTGATAGATTACAGGTGGCATCTTCTTTACCTGAGTGCGATGGCAGCTGGCCTCTGGTGGCTTCGTTATGAAGCAATCTGTTTATATATAAATAAGGGAAGAGTCTTCCCTAGTAGGGTGTGCTATTTTTGAGTTTTTGCAATCTTCTTCTCTTTATTCCTCTTGTAAACTTGTGACGTGAGTATTTCCACTTGTTATAAGGGGAAAAACATTACCTTTGAATTTATCACCAATCCTGTGGCTAAAATTCTTAATGAGATAAAGGAAGTTGATCTGAAGAATAATCAGATAAACTTTATCAAAGAAGAACTTTTCTTTAGAGGATTGTTTTTCAACTAAGGAAGTATTCTGAAGCTTCTCAATTAAGCTTTGAACATCTTTCTCAGTAACTTCAGGAGAAGATAATTTAAAACCAGTAGTATCACTAGTAGGTTTTATTGGTATATTTCCTACCCTTTTTGAGGTAGTATCTTTGGGCATTGATTTTGGTAATTTAAGGATATTATTGACCTTGAGAAGAACTTCGTCAAGGGCAGTTTCCATTCTAACCAATTGAGAACCAATGGTTTGAATATAAGCATTAGTATAGTTATTTTGCTTCACAATTTTTTGAAGCTCTTTTATTTGTTCTTCCTTATGATCGATAATTCGAATAAAGGATATAGCATCAATCTTTTCGGTGTCAACCAAAAGTTTGAGCGGTCCATTAGGTGGATATAAAGCACGGACACGTTTTCCTGTATCAGTGATCCAATTTTTATAACCCTCTTCTAGCATGTTAATGCTAGCGAGTTCTTGGTTGATATAGTTCTCAATAAACCATTTATCAAACCATTTAATTTTATTTATCTCTTTGAGATGAGCATAATATTTATCTTTGAATTCATACCTTTGATCAAGGGTATAATTCTTTTCAAACCAGGCTTTAAATTGAATTTCTTCATCATAAGCCTGAACAATAATTGCTCTAACATTTTTGTCCTGTGTCCAATCCCAATAGTTTGGATCATCAGTGGAATTGTCATTAGTTAATGTTATAACGTTAAGAGAATGAGTGCCAAAACTAGCATCAGAAGAATAAACAGGATCAATGGGATCAGCCCATTCTGTTTTATATTCTGGTTTGGCAATGTTATTTTTGATTTTCATACCTTTAATTTCATCATCTCTCTCAGAAGTTTGAGAAGAGTTTTCTCCTCGTTCAATAATTGAAGGAGAACGAAAACTAGAAGATGAAATTCTGGCTCTAATTTGTGGAGTAAATCTAACTTCCACATCTCCATCTGGAGTTTGGATTATCTGATCTAACTCAGTATCCATTATGGGTTTAGGCGGAATGGCCTGATTTAAAACCCATCTATCAGGGAATTGAATTTCATTCCATTTGATTATTTTATTAGCAGCAACATTTGATGTTAACAAATTTGTTTCAATCAAAGTTGTCTTACCAGGCTTGGTAAGATGTCTAGCTTTAGGAGCTAAAGTAGACAATACTTTAAAGTGTATACGATAGAGGATTGTAATGGTTTCAGAACCTTGCTTAAAGTTATAACCATAAGTCTTCAGATTAAAAGTTACTGCATCCAGTAAATTTGTATCTGTAAGGGATAGACTTAGATTGGGATAAACATTAAAGTAAACTGGTCCATGACAAAGACTAGTTTGCATAACGCCCATAAGAGATGGTTGCCAATCAAGACATCTAGCATCTCGTAAAGAGGATATAAATGAAGCATTTAAACCCTGAAGAGTAAGGGGTTTTAACGCAACCTGAATTAATCCAATATGGATAAAATTATAAGCATTATTCCCTATGTAGGGTTCAAGGTCTTCTTCAGAAAGAAACCTGATAGAATGCTCAGTATCATTGACCTGAACGGTCCTTTCCATAGTTTTTATTGCAATTGATGACTTGAAATCAAGCCAACCAATTTTATAGATATCCTTTGGCTTAACGCCTGGGATAGTCCATTTATTGAGTTCCTCCAGATCTGAAGGAAACTCGCTCAATTGAGCATTTTTGATTGATTTGCCCTTTAACAGGGTCTTTTTGTTGTCACCAATGGACATTGTACTGCTCATCAGAAGATGAAGTAGGAGGATCTTCTACCCACTGTTCCTGCAAGAGTTAGTTAATAATATGGGACAATACTATTAATATTACTATTATATAGATAATAAAAATTTAATATAAGTAAGACATAAAAGTTATTAGAATGCCTTCATAGTTAACCTGGTCATAGGTATGACTGTCAACGGACTTTTACGGCTGGAAACGGCCTACCCGGCCAACATAGCCAACGCGACAAGGTGTCATATGAACTAGACCTTGGTTATTCCTAGAAGTAGTCATTCTAAAATTTAAATGAATTACTTAAGAAAATTTTTATGAGATCTTAATAAAATTTCAGTATTTCTACTAAAAGATCTCCTCCCCATAACTCTGATATTTGGTATCAGAGCCATGAAGGCTCAAAGCTGAGGTGATTCTACTCTCTGTTCTCTGTAATGATTGTTAGTTAAATATAATTTTCATATTGCAATACCATTAGTATTTACTATTAGATGGATATATAAAAATTTTCTTAAGTAATTCATTTAAATTTTAGAATGACTACTTCTAGGAATAACCAAGGTCTAGTTCATATGACACCTTGTCGCGTTGGCTATGTTGGCCGGGTAGGCCGTTTCCAGCCGTAAAAGTCCGTTGACAGTCATACCTATGACCAGGTTAACTATGAAGGCATTCTAATAACTTTTATGTCTTACTTATATTAAATTTTTATTATCTATATAATAGTAATATTAATAGTATTGTCCCATATTATTAACTAACTCTTGCAGGAACAGTGGGTAGAAGATCCTCCTACTTCATCTTCTGATGAGCAGTACAATGTCCATTGGTGACAACAAAAAGACCCTGTTAAAGGGCAAATCAATAAAAAATGCTCAATTGAGCGAGTTTCCTTCAGATCTGGAGGAACTCAATAAATGGACTATCCCAGGCATTAAGCCGAAGGATATCTATAAAATTGGTTGGCTTGATTTCAAGTCATCAATTGCAATAAAAACTATGGAAAGGACCGTTCAGGTCAATGATACTGAGCATTCTATCAGGTTTCTTTCTGAAGAAGACCTTGAACCCTACATAGGGAATAATGCTTATAATTTTATCCATATTAGATTAATTCAGGTTGCGTTAAAACCCCTTACTCTTCAGGGTTTAAATGCTTCATTTATATCCTCTTTACGAGATGCTAGATGTCTTGATTGGCAACCATCTCTTATGGGCGTTATGCAAACTAGTCTTTGTCATGGACCAGTTTACTTTAATGTTTATCCCAATCTAAGTCTATCCCTTACAGATACAGGCATTCACAAGGTTACCATAAGTGAAATCACTATATGGGATTATGCCATCATTACTGTTGCGTATTTGCTGTCTAACCTTTTCTGCAAACAGATTAGGAAGACCATCAATGAATTTAGATTTCCAGTGAGCATCATTGGCATCACTTAACTGCATTACTCTGTTTAGAAAAGTATCTTTATACCATCTAAAATGAGTAAGAGTTGGACAACGAAGATTTTGGAGTAAAGTCCTGGTATGTTCACCATTGTCAGAGACTAAACCCGTAAAATGATCACAAATAGTGCTAATCAGAGTGATAACACTATCCTCAATTTCTTTATTATTTTCAATTTTGACAGCATTAGCAATAACTGCTTTCTGCTCAGGAGATAAACAGTGATCCCACCATCCTTTTAATACTCCGGTAAAACCGCAAGTAATAAAACTAGCAATGGTTTTGTCAGTATTCTTGTTTGTTCGGCAAACCGTAGCAAACATAAGCATACGATGTAACTGATCACAGATCTGTTTATCAGAACATCCATCTATGTTCCATTCATAGATGTTTCCACCACTGTAATTATTCTGAATGATATTATCATTCTCTTCATATAAAACATCCATAGGAGTTGGACGTTTGTAATAATATTTTTGAAGATTTGGCTTCTTGTGTTGCTGCTGCATAGGCAGAATCATATTAGAAGTCTGTTGGATATTTTGATCAATATCTTCAAAGGAATTTTGAAGAGCATGAATCTGAATAGGATCCAATTGATCATCAGAATTTTGAGAATAATTTTTGCAGGATTCAATATCTGAACCATCAGCCACGGAAGAATTTCCGTCAAGTACCAAAATGGTATTTTGAGTAGAGCTTTCGCCCTTTTCTTTAGAGGATTGTTTTTCAACTAAGGAAGTATTCTGAAGCTTCTCAATTAAGCTTTGAACATCTTTCTCAGTAACTTCAGGAGAAGATAATTTAAAACCAGTAGTATCACTAGTAGGTTTTATTGGTATATTTCCTACCCTTTTTGAGGTAGTATCTTTGGGCATTGATTTCGGTAATTTAAGGATATTATTGACCTTGAGAAGAACTTCGTCAAGGGCAGTTTCCATTCTAACCAATTGAGAACCAATGGTTTGAATATAAGCATTAGTATAGTTATTTTGCTTCACAATTTTTTGAAGCTCTTTTATTTGTTCTTCCTTATGATCGATAATTCGAATAAAGGATATAGCATCAATCTTTTCGGTGTCAACCAAAAGTTTGAGCGGTCCATTAGGTGGATATAAAGCACGGACACGTTTTCCTGTATCAGTGATCCAATTTTTATAACCCTCTTCTAGCATGTTAATGCTAGCGAGTTCTTGGTTGATATAGTTCTCAATAAACCATTTATAAAACCATTTAATTTTATTTATCTCTTTGAGATGAGCATAATATTTATCTTTGAATTCATACCTTTGATCAAGGGTATAATTCTTTTCAAACCAGGCTTTAAATTGAATTTCTTCATCATAAGCCTGAACAATAATTGCTCTAACATTTTTGTCCTGTGTCCAATCCCAATAGTTTGGATCATCAGTGGAATTGTCATTAGTTAATGTTATAACGTTAAGAGAATGAGTGCCAAAACTAGCATCAGAAGAATAAACAGGATCAATGGGATCAGCCCATTCTGTTTTATATTCTGGTTTGGCAATGTTATTTTTGATTTTCATACCTTTAATTTCATCATCTCTCTCAGAAGTTTGAGAAGAGTTTTCTCCTCGTTCAATAATTGAAGGAGAACGAAAACTAGAAGATGAAATTCTAGCTCTAATTTGTGGAGTAAATCTAACTTCCACATCTCCATATGGAGTTTGGATTATCTGATCTAACTCAGTATCCATTATGGGTTTAGGCGGAATGGCCTGATTTAAAACCCATCTATCAGGGAATTGAATTTCATTCCATTTGATTATTTTATTAGCAGCAACATTTGATGTTAACAAATTTGTTTCAATCAAAGTTGTCTTACCAGGCTTGGTAAGATGTCTAGCTTTAGGAGCTAAAGTAGACAATACTTTAAAGTGTATACGATAGAGGATTGCAATGGTTTCAGAACCTTGCTTAAAGTTATAACCATAAGTCTTCAGATTAAAAGTTACTGCATCCAGTAAATTTGTATCTGTAAGGGATAGACTTAGATTGGGATAAACATTAAAGTAAACTGGTCCATGACAAAGACTAGTTTGCATAACGCCCATAAGAGATGGTTGCCAATCAAGACATCTAGCATCTCGTAAAGAGGATATAAATGAAGCATTTAAACCCTGAAGAGTAAGGAGTTTTAACGCAACCTGAATTAATCCAATATGGATAAAATTATAAGCATTATTCCCTATGTAGGGTTCAAGGTCTTCTTCAGAAAGAAACCTGATAGAATGCTCAGTATCATTGACCTGAACGGTCCTTTCCATAGTTTTTATTGCAATTGATGACTTGAAATCAAGCCAACCAATTTTATAGATATCCTTCGGCTTAACGCCTGGGATAGTCCATTTATTGAGTTCCTCCAGATCTGAAGGAAACTCGCTCAATTGAGCATTTTTGATTGATTTGCCCTTTAACAGGGTCTTTTTGTTGTCACCAATGGACATTGTACTGCTCATCAGAAGATGAAGTAGGAGGATCTTCTACCCACTGTTCCTGCAAGAGTTAGTTAATAAAATGGGACAATACTATTAATATTACTATTATATAGATAATAAAAATTTAATATAAGTAAGACATAAAAGTTATTAGAATGCCTTCATAGTTAACCTGGTCATAGGTATGACTGTCAACGGACTTTTACGGCTGGAAACGGCCTACCCGGCCAACATAGCCAACGCGACAAGGTGTCATATGAACTAGACCTTGGTTATTCCTAGAAGTAGTCATTCTAAAATTTAAATGAATTACTTAAGAAAATTTTTATATATCCATCTAATAGTAAATACTAATGGTATTGCAATATGAAAATTATATTTAACTAACAATCATTACAGAGAACAGAGAGTAGAATCACCTCAGCTTTGAGCCTTCATGGCTCTGATACCAAATATCAGAGTTATGGGGAGGAGATCTTTTAGTAGAAATACTAAAATTTTATTAAGATCTCAAGATCGTTACAAACTCACGTCACAAGTTTACAAGAGGAATAAAGAGAAGAAGATTGCAAAAACTCAAAAATAGCACACCCTACTAGGGAAGACTCTTCCCTTATTTATATATAAACAGATTGCTTCATAACGAAGCCACCAGAGGCCAGCTGCCATCGCACTCAGGTAAAGAAGATGCCACCTGTAATCTATCAAAAGATGTCGGCAGAAAGATAAGATTCTTCAACTGCTTTTGCTTTTAGATAGAATAAAGCTGTCCGTCCACCTGTCCTGAGAAAAAGACGAATGCTACCAAATAGTCTGGTGCAGTCACCAACATGCAACAGTGAGTGGGTATCCCACTACAAAAAGTTGCAAAAAGCCATCCTCAGACCATGTGATAAAAGGAGGATGGACCCCACCCAAATTAATCAAAGCAGATCGTCATTGATAGGGTCGAGCATAGTCTGATAGAGATCATCAGCGGACATATCTTCCAAGTTAGTATCAGAATTGGTACTGAAAATGTCCATATCAAAGTTAGCATCAAACTGTGCTTTCAAGAATTGAAGGCATCGTTTCTTTAATTCTTCGGCAGAAATCTTAGGATTCTTCCTAATCAGGGAATCCTTAAGTTTAGTGATAGTGTTATCACCAAATAGTTCATTTTGGACCTTTTTGTCCATTTTTGATTCATTTTCTTTGACGGATGCCATAACTTCCATCAATTTTTCTTTCTCATTGATCCTTTGCCACCATTTCACAAGGAATTTTCGTGACAGGATAGGAATATTGTTGGAATTTAACACACAGTCAATAGTCCAACGGAATATGAATGGGATCTGGAATTGAGCAAAGAAGTATAGAGTGCTCTCTCCTCCCAAAAGATGAGTATCCTGGCAAGGTGGATAAGATAATATCCACTGTGAGAATTGTTCCTGTAGTGAAGGTGGAATGATATCAAGAGTAGCACCCATCACTAACCACCAATCAAAGAACCAGGAAGGTATCTCGTTCTGAAGAATTTCAGGACAGATACGAATAAACCAGGAATGGCTTCTCTGAGAATTCTCATAGTATAGGAAATCATAAAAAAACTGTTCTCTAGGTAACGTTTATGAAGTTTCCATGGATCCTTCATAAGAGGAATATCATGCTTTTCAAGTTTGATGATCTCCTCAGTGTTTGATTTTTCAAAGAAGATGGACTCAACTTCCATAGCTTCTCTGTATGATCGGATATTAGCATCAGCAATATCTGCTCATACAGAGAAGCTATGGAAGTTGAGTCCATCTTCTATTGTTGTAAAAGAAATATCCCAGCATGTGATTCTAGGAACTCCTTTTCTAGAAAAACTTATGCCTATAAAAGAAATCAATAGAAAAGGTATTTCCACTTGTTATAAGGGGAAAAACATTACCTTTGAATTTATCACCAATCCTGTGGCAAAAATTCTCAATGAGATAAAGGAAGTTGATCTGAAGAATAATCAGATAAACTTTATCAAAGAAGAAATTTTCCAGCTTTCTATTAAAGAACAGCTTGAAAAATATGAGATAAAAAATAAAATAAAACAAGTTAATGATAAATTTGTTCGTCAAACTTGTAGTAATATTCCCAATGCTTTTTGGGATAGAAAGCATCATATTGTCTCTCTTCCATATGAAGAATCCTTTAATGAAAGAGATGTTCCGACAAAGGCTAGACCTTGTCAAATGAACTCAATGGGATCAGCCCATTCTGTTTTATATTCTGGTTATATATATAACTATATATTTAAAGGATATAAATACATATAAATAATAGCATATTTAATACATATATAGTATATATATATATATATATATATATATATATATATATATGATACATAATAATAATAATAATAATAATAATAATAATAATAATAATTATGTATCATAATAATAATAATAATAATAATAATAATAATAATAATAATAATAATAATAATAATATATATATATATATATATATATATATATATATATATATATATATATATATATATATATATATATATATATACACATATACTAAAATATATAAAGTATATTATACATAATATATTTATATATGTATATAAATTATTATATAAAGTTTATATAGATATAATAATATATATATATATGTATATACATAATTATATACAATAGTATATATATTATATATATGTATATACATAATCATATATAATAGTATATATATATAATATAATAATACATGATATAATATACATAATTATATATAATATAATAATAAATATATAATACTTATATATTATATATGTATAAGAATATAATATACATATACATAATTATATATACTAGGATATATAATTATAATAATACATATTTATATATAATATATACATAGTAATAATATATTTATATACATATACATATACATATACATATACATATATTTATATACATATACATATATATATATATATACATATACATATATAGTATATAGATATACTTTAAATAGTATATATACATATATATTTATATAAATAGTATTTAATTTATATACATATATATTTATTTATATACATATACATATACATATACATATATATATATATATATATATATATATATATATATATATATATATATACACGTACCGTGTCGTGTCAGAGGGGGGCGTGTCCGGGGTTGTCGTCGCCGGCGGAGGGGGCGGAGCTCCAACGGGGGTGGTCGGAGGTCAGCCGCAACAGCAGCAGCAGTAGCAGTAGCAGCTGCGACAGCTGCAACGGCGGCTGCGGGGCTGGGGTGGCAGTGGCTCAGGGTGGCAAGGGAGGTGGTGGAGGTGATGGGGTGGCGGTGGCTCGTGGTGGTGGTGGTGAGGGTGAGGGAAGTCGGGGGGGTTCGGCTGCTGTTGGTGAGGGTGGTGCGGGGTGCTGTGGGGAGTGGTGGCGGGGACTGCGGCGGCCGAGGGTGGGGGGTGGCAGTGGTGGTTCGGCGGAGGAGAGGGTGGCGGTGGTGGTAGTGGTGGTGGTGGTGGTGGTCTGTGGTAGTGGTGGTGAGGGTAAGGGGTGATCGGGTGGGTTGGTGGTGATGGTGAAGAGGTTGGTGATGGTGGTGTGGATGGTGCTGGCGGTGGGTGGCGGTGGCTATGGCGGAGGTCCGGTGGCCGGGGTGGAGCCGAGGGGAGGTCGAGGCAGGGGTGTGGTGGTCGGAGGTGGGGGTGGCTTGGTGGTGATGAGGGAGGAGGAAGGGTGAAGGGGGGTTTATAGGGTTTCTAAAGGGTTAGGGTTTTGGGTTTTCTTGAGTGTGAACACAATTTAGAGATTGTAGGCTACATTAATGCATTGAATTTAGACCCTATTTAGAATGGAGGGTGGAGAATTATCTATGTGTCCCCTCCAATGGGAGGTGGACAGCTCACCCATCCCATTATGCATATAAAATCCTGAAATTTCACAATTTGCACAAGAGCCCTAATAAATTAGGAAATTGCATAATTACCAAATTATTTGAGAAAAATACCTCATTATTGAGGGTGATGTAATGCACTAAAATGAGAGGGGGTGTTCAGTAAGGGTCTTGAGGGTGTGAGGGTGTGTTTGGGTAATAGCTGGGTCTAGTTTTGGGCGATGCTGGTCACCGTATTAATTTAATTAGAAATTAATGCGCAAGGTATTTTCTAATTAATTTAAAATATACAGGGTCATAATTGGGTGGAACGCAAGCGTCATGGACGTAATATACTAAAAATAGAATAATAACATAATTTGGTTAGGACAAAATGGATTCCTGTTGGGTCTCTAATTTCGATTGGAACGGACAAGGGTACAGGTTTGGAAATTAATTGAAATTTAGCACGGACGTTTGTAACGATATTTGTACGACTAAAATGAGACTCATGCTAGAGTATTTGTCAGTTACACAAAGTTTAGGATAGTAGACTGGCATGTCTAGGAGAGGTATGTAAACTTTGTTTGAGGATAACAGTCAGTGTAGTGCTCTAAATATTGATGTAATGGTAAGGTACACTAAGCAATATAAGATATTGCATAAATAATTTAAAATACTGTAATTAATTCCTAATTTGTTTAAAATAATCCTAATTTCTCTATCTAAGCTGAATTCTAGTCAGGGAGTTTACAAGAGTACAACTTACAATCAGTGTATAAGTTTGTATGTAGTATCAGTGAGGGAAAAATAGCAGTTATATATGGGGTATTTCAGGTATAACCAAGGGAGAAAGTATACTCCCTAGTTGAACTAGGTTGGAGCGTTGAGGGATATGAGTGACTGCAAACATTAGGAGGAAGTATTGGGCAGTAGAGTAGGAGAGTATACTACTTCCTTTGGTGTTACAATAGATGATAAGACTGATACTAGTGTATAAGTAAGATGGGGAGTTGGTGACTGTATCAGTGAGAAGGTATAAGACTAGTTAGTAGTGTCCTTATGTTAACTTGTGTATGTGTGATTATCATTTTGAGTGTTAGTTAAGTGAGTTGATGGTGTATGTCAGTGAACCCTGCATTAGAATGTGTATCAGTGAACATGTAGGGCTATTACAGGCAGTGCCTGACTAAAGGCCAATCAATGAGGGAGGAGTGGCAATGCACTCTTGTTCACTGTCAAATATTATAGGAGTTAAAAACCTGATGTGTGAGTTCATATGCACAGATGCAATGTACGCAAAGCCTGTGTGAGCAATTGAGGTACTAGGACTAGTTGAAGTATCAGTTGGGGAACTAGAGATTTAAGTAGTAGTTTAGGTAGTAATATTTCACAAAGGGTAGTAATATTTCACATTCACAAAGGGTAGTAATATTTCACACAAGTACAATGTACGCAAAACCTGATGTGTGATTCATATGCACAAGTGTAATATCTAGAGTCTTGTGTTAGTTAAGGTAGCAATATTTCACAAATGGTGTAAAATTTGACAACAAAAATAACTTAAGTCTTTGTAGTAATTTGATTTATAGGACACAGACTGTCACAGAGGGCATTGTGTATAAAGTTAGAGCAGTTCTTATCTTCCTCCAGAGAATCATACTGTTTTTAACGATGAGTATAAATGCTAGGAGTATGAGTATCAGTACATGTACTGTATTTAACGATGAGTATATATTTGAACGATGTCAATTCATTTTTGCAGAAGTTTCCAGAAATGGATATAAATTACTATCTGCATCATCGTTCGTGGATGTACAACCATCATCCTGATGACATGTGCGGTGTGTAGGATAAATTCATTGAGGGTGTACAGCAGTTCCTGCAGTTCACCAAGGCGTTCCCTCAGTACATTGATGGTACCAAAATTAAGTGTCCGTATGTGAGATATCGCAACTTAAAATATTATCCAGGAGTGGAAGTCACATATCATTTGTACTCGAGGGATTTTACGCCGAATTACTATCAGTAGACCGCGCACGGAGAACTTGTGTCTTTAGCATCGGAGTTAGAGCCTTATGTGGAGCCGTATATAGATGTTCATGACCATGCTGCTTACGACAACGGGTGGGTGAACATGGTTTCTGATATGGCAGGGCCTAATTTTGATCCGGATAATCAAGATACAACTGAGGAGGCACCAAATACCGATGCTATGAAGTTCATGGAGTTTCTGGAGAATACAAGGACTCCATTATATCCTGGTTGTGAAGATTATTCACCGTTGGAGGTTGTTACAAGATTGTTGAGCATCAAGTCTAATTTTAACATGTCGTAAGAATGCTATAACCGACTGATGGAATTGATTATAGAGATCTTACCAGAGGATGCAAAGTTGCCTAAAGACTTCTACCGATCTAAGAGGATGGTGAGATCGCTCTGGATAGGATACGAGAAAATTGATACATATCACAACGGATGCATGTTGTACTACAAAGACAACAAGGATGAAGATGCATGCATATTCTGTGGACTGATCGCTACAAGGCTACTAGAAGAGAAAAATCTGTCGGTGCAAAGAAGCCTACCGATTCGATGCACTACTTGCCTTTGACGCCGCGGTTGCAGAGGTTGTTTATGGTGAAGGAGATTGCAGAAAACATGAGTTCGCACAGGCAGAAATAGATCGAAGGAGTATTGGAACATCCATCTGGTGGAGAAGAATGGAAGCACTTTGATCGAGAGTATCCATATTTTGCTTCAGATCCGCGTAATGTCATATTGGGACTCTCCTTTGACGGTTTTAACCCATTCGGACTTTCGGGCTCCGAGTATTCATGTTAGCCTGTGATCGCCTATCACGTCGTAGTCCCAAAATATGTAGGACTAGAAATACGCAACACGCCAGCCGTATATATATACGAACTCTAATATATGGAAACCATATACACATATACACTGTACATGAATATCCAATCCACCAGTGGTAATATACTATCTCAACAAGTCACACACAATCTATATCTCATCCATAGCACAAATAATAGATAAATGGGAAATAAATAACTGAATATCAAAGATGAGTATCAAAGTATGATAGTCGGATGGAAACAAATCCACTGCAAATCGACTATACTAAAATTACTAAAAGAGAGAAGAGAATCAACTCTAATATAGGAATAAATGTCTCTAAAAGAATAGCAACTAGAATCTCTAAACAGCTATAATAAATCACAGATACTCTGAAGGTAAGACCTCATCAGTCTGATAAGTAGCGTCAGGTCCAGGTCCATACTCTTGCGGATACTCCTGCTTGTCTATATCTGGAAAGGGACCAGGTCCTCAGAGGGACGTAACAAGATACATAATAATATGCCATTAAGTACTGAAAAGTAAACATCCAATGAGGTCGTCTAACCATCTATGTGAATGCAGTTTGAGAACAATTTTCTACCAAGTGGGTTATCCGGCTGAAATAGGATTGGCATGATTCTCTTCGAGATCCAGGGGCCTAAAAAGCATGTCATCTTTTGAACGTCAGAGGCCACCTGATAATATATAATATATAGTGGTCATCATAACCGCGCATCTCCGACAGAGCGTACGGGTTACACAAGAAAAGTACAACAGAGCCCAAATACCTTACTTGTTGTTCTCCCTACCCCATGCTCTAAGTATGTCACATCTATGACATGATGAAACCTCTAAATAACTGCCAGGTCTACTAGCATGCAAAATTTCTATCGACAATTATCCCTATCCGTCGCACAACCTATACGTACCAGTGGCCAGTCGAGTACGCAAGTCCTTGTCCTACATATGACTCACACTCGTATAAAAATAGTATCATGGCTAATGAAACATAAGGATGCCTTATGATAATGGGGTGGTCGCATAAAGTAGGTCCAATGCATATACATTTTTAAAAACAGAATATGATGACATCGTCGTTGCACCCAAGTTTCCTTGGACGCGCAGTTTATATAGCTGTTAAAATAAATAAACGAAAATAAGAAGAAATAAAATATGCATGCATCATATGGAATATAAACAAAGTACAATGGCAAGGTATACTTGCTTGACAAGAAATCTGTATAGTGTAAGCGTCCAAATGTCAAGGACACGGGATCAGAAACTAATAGCTCCGAACAAACGTCTCCGGATGCTGAAATAGACATCACCAACATTTTTGGAATCAGCAAGATAGCTAGAAATTGCTACCCTTTCGTCCAATTTGGATACAAGGGCAAAACGGTAATTTCAGGTCAAAATGGGTCCACGTGTGGCCTACTTTGTACCGAAAAGCGTGCTAAGGATAACGGTCTCTAAATGGAATAAATTATAGGTCAAACAAACTCTAAAAGTCAGTACGAACTCAACGGTATGTCCAAATGTGGATTCCGGTGAGCCGAACGCAATTTTGCCCAAAAAGTCAACGATGGGGCCCGCCAATAGGCGACTTGGTCAACTATCTCAGAATTGTGTAAAAATTGGGTCACAGGACCAGTGCTATACCACGAGTCTAGTGGGGCAAGTTTTGTCGTATTATGACAACCGTGCACTAAATGGCGCAAGATTTTACAAAAGTCACGATACGAGAAATTTCTACGGATACGGGCTGATTCCGAAGCGCACACGCGTCCAAATCAGTTTTTGCAAAAGCCCACACGTCTGGGTATACTGTGCGCACATTTTGGTATACTTGGTACACGACGGGGCGATCCCGTTTGTGGGGCACGCTCCGTATCGCAATTTTTAGAATTTAGAAAAATAGGTTTTTTGGGATTTTCTATCTAATTTATTTCTACACACATCAACTAATAAATTATTATATTTGACAAAAAATAAACTAGTTTAGGTGGTCTTCGCATATCAAAAAAAAAACCGAATTTGGATCTCTGTGGTGGGAGATACGAGTCCGTGAACATAGTACGACCCCAAAAGTTATCATTTTTTGCCAACTTGGTCACTATTTTTGCCTTGGTTTATGCACTGTTCGAGGTAAACTAATATACAGATATGGAAGGAGGTTAAGTCATGAACATACTGGTAAAGACGGGGTCGAGTTTGGTCGAACGAGGGCACACGAATCAAAGCATGAACACAGGTATGCTGTAGTGTAATCCTGTCGCTGTACGGGGTCGCGGTCACGGCGGCGGGCGGCGCTGATGGTCGGCGATGGTTCGAGGCTGACGGCGGTCGCTGCTGGAGGTGGGCGCTCAGATGGGAAGATGAAGATTAGGGTTAGGGTTTCAATGGAAGGTGTTCATATATACTGTGTATATATATAGGACAGCGGGGGCGGATACTGCGTGTCGCTAGCGGTCACTGTGCGGGTTTAGAAAGTTACTGCTGCTGAATAGTTATTAGTGGGTCGGGTCCTTAGGGTAGCAGGTAGGATTATAAGTGGTTTGGGTTTTGATCTATAAACTAATTTTTATTCATTTCCTTTTTCCTTTTTCTTTCTAATTTCTTTTCTAATTCTTTTATTCTATTCTTTCCTTTCTCTAATAATAAACTTTATATATATATATATATATATATATATATATATATATATATATATATATATATATATATATATATATATATATATATATAATTCTAAAAATTTATATTGGTTCATATAATAAATCTATCACTGTCCACATAGTCTCCTACATAAAATTAATTAGGGTAAAATTTATAATTGCTCCATAAATCCCCTATTGCACAAACACTTAAAAATAAAAATTAACTAAATTTTATTTCCTCTAATTAGCTCATAAATACTATAATTTAATTAAATAATTAATTAAAATAGTTAATACGATTTTTAGAATTAGGGGTTTTATATTCTACCCAACTTATAAAAATTTTGTCCTTGAAATTAAAACTAAGCCACGATAGAAAGTCAAGGATGGTATAAGATATAAATTAACAAAGTAATTTCATACATTGGTCTACGAATAGGTTCGAAAAATGCTTGTGCATGTCGTCCTCGTGCTCCCAAATTGATTCTCCTGGAGCGCCATGCTTCCATGCCACGCGAACCAAGGGAATAGACTGGTTCCTCAACACTTTCTCTCGATGATCAAGGATTCCCACGGGTTGCTCTTGGTATGACAAGCTCGGCCCAATGGTGATCTTCGAATGGTCGAGAACATGATATTGTCTGCCACATATTGCCTGAGCTACGACACATAGAATACATTATGTACTCCCTCAAGTGAAGGTGGTAGCGCAATTCGATATGCCACTTCTCCCACTCTCTCTAGCACGTCAAATGGTCCAATGTACCTTGGACTCAACTTGTCGCACCCTCCGAAACGAATGGTGCCTCAGGTAGGTGATATCCTCAAGAAGACATGATCGCCCTCTTTGAACTCCAAGGGAGGACGATGAAGGTCTGCCCACTACTTCTGCCTGTCTTGTACTGCTCGTAAGTGCCCTTGTATCTTCTTTACTGTCTCTACGGTATTGACCACCAACTCTGGTACCAGAATCTGACGTTCTCCCACGTCACTCTAACACACAGGAGACCTACACTTTCTTCCGTATAATGCTTCAAACGGAGCCATCTGGATACTCGCTTGATAGCTATTGTTGTAAGGAAACTCCACAAGATGTAGGTGGTCCTCCCACGATCCTCCAAAGTCTAATATACAAGCCCTCAATATATCTTCCAATGTCTGAATAGTATGCTCTGACTGCCCATCTGTCTGCTGATGATAAGATATACTGAACTTCAGACGAGTTCTAAGACTCTCTTGTATGCTCCTCCAAAAGTGCGATGTGAAACGCGAATCCCTGTCTGATATAATGCTGGCTGGTATACCGTACAATTTCACGATCTGCCTCATGTATAAGTCAGCCAAAGCTTCTGTAGACTGGCCAACTCTAAAAGGTAAGAAATGTGCTGACTTGGTGAGTCGGTCCACTATTATCCATACTGCATCTCTTCTATTTGGACTCTTAGAAAATCCCGTGACGAAGTTCATAGTGATGTGCTCCCACTTCCACTCTGGAATCGAAAGTGGTTGCAATAATCCTGCTGTTCTCTGGTGCTCCGTCTTTACTTGTTGACATACTAGACATTTAGCTACAAAGCATGCTATCTCTCTTTTTATTTCATGCCACCAAAAGTGCTGTCGTAAGTCACGATACATCTTTGTGCCTCCAGGATGAATATAATATATCGAACTATGAGCTTCTTTCATCAGCTCCTGTCGAATCTTTCCATTTGGAACATAAAGACGATCACCACATCATAATGTCCCATCATCATGAATGCACAATCTTGTCTGCTCTCCGACCTCTGTCCTTTCTTTCAATCTCCAAAATTTGGCGTCTGTAGGCAAAGCTGCCTTGATCCTCTCTACTAGTGATGATTGTACTTGCAAGTTGGCTAGTATCCCATCTGCTCCGGGTAATATTACTTCAATGCCAAGCTCTTGTAAGTCCTCCAATAATTCCCTCTGTGTCGTCAAGAAATAAGCTACTGGTTTCCGGCTTAACGCGTCTGCTACAACTTTAGCCTTGTCTGGGTGATACTGTAGCTCTATCTCGAAATCTTTTATCAACTCAAGCCATCGACGTTGTCTCATATTTAACTTCTTCTGCGTGAAGATGTACTTGAGGCTTTTGTGGTCTGTATAGATCTCCACTCGTTTCCCATATAAGTAATGTCTCTATAGCTTCAGAGCAAATACAACGACTGCAAGTTCCAATTTATGAGTGAGATAATTCTTCTCATGCACTCGTAACTATCTAGATGCATATGCAATCACCTTGCCATGCTGCATCAATACGCATCCCAAGCCTTTTCCTGACACTGTAGATCACATAACCTCCTGATCCTGATAGAATAGTCAATACTGGTGCTGTAGTCAGTCGCTTCTTCAACTCTTCAAAAGCATCTTGACACTCATCGGTCCATATGAATTCTTGGTCCTTACAAGTCAACTGAGTCATAGGTGCTGCTATCCTTGAGAAGTTCTCCATGAACCGTCAATAATATTCCGTAAGTCCAAGAAAACTCCTCACCTCCGATGCTGATTTAGGAACAGGCCATGTCTCAACTGCCGAGATCTTTTCTGGATCAACAAAAATATCATCTTCTGTAATGACATGCCCATGAAATAAAACTCTGTCCAAGAAGAACTCACATTTATTGAGCTTTGCACATAACTTCTCTCTTCTCAATGTCTCTAGAATAATCCGCAAGTGCTTCTCGTGCTCCTCGTGCTCCTCGTGGCTCTTCGAATAGACAAGTATATCATCTATGAAGACGACCATGAACTGGTCCAAATACTGGTGGAAGACTCGATTCATTAAGTCCATAAAGATAGCTGGAGCATTGGTCAATCCAAATGGCATGACCAAAAACTCGTAGTGTCCATATCTTGTTCTGAATGCGATCTTTGGAATATTCTGCTTCCGTACCTTCCCTTGGTGATATCTCGATCTCAAATCTATCTTCGAGTATACCTTGGCTCCACTGAGCTGATCAAATAAGTCATCAATGCATGGCAATGGGTATTTATTCTTCACAGTCACTGCATTCAAGGCTCTGTAGTCAATGCACATATGCATTGACCCATTCTTCTTTGGTACAAACAATACTGGTGCTCCCCAGGGTGATGCACTTGGTTTCTAGTTCTTTCAACTAGGCCTTCAGCTCATTCATCTTCTTTTTTGCCAATCTATAAACATGCGATGCTATGGGTGCTGCTTTCGGTGCTAATTTAATTCAAAACTCTACGTCTCTGTCTGGGGGTAGTCCTAAAAATTCTTCTGGAAAGACATCTTGAAATTCTGAAATAATGGGGTGATAAATAACATCGTCCATTATGAGCTGTATACTATCAAGGATTTATGTGGATCCTCGTGCAAATTCAAGTTCAGGCTGGCCGGGTACCTTAAAAAGAATGCTTCCTCCAAAGCAATCGAAGAAAACGTGGTACTTGCTTAGCCAGTCCATTCCAAGCAAACATCAAAAGTTGGCATAGGAAGGACTAAGAGTCGGGCATTCATCTCTCTGCCATAAATTACTACAGGACACGATCTACAAATTCTACTAACAGGTACAACTCTTCCTCCGATAAAAATTCTAACACAACTAGGTAAAGGTGTAGAGGCAATATTGTGTTTGGCAATAAAGCTAGATGATATGAATGGGTGGGTGGCTCCCGTTAAACAATGTCACAACAGGAAAAGTAAAAGCAAAAGTAATACCTGCAATGACATCAATCTCCTAATCCATGTCATCCACTTCCAATGCAAACGCTTGTCCGTTCCTCTGTGGCTGTCCATGACTGGCCCTCATGTACTGATCCTCCTGGGTAGGTAGCGGCGGTCCTCACTGAAATCCTTCTACTGCTGTGGGTCGAGGTGCTCCTGGTCTAGTCATCTGTTGAGCTGGCTTCGGTGCTGGAAGTGCTAGCCTTTATATTGGCGGTGGAAGTGTCAATGTCTGCTGCATTGGACAGTCTCTCGCCAGATGCTGTCCAGAACCACATCGCATATATTGTCCAAGCGAGTCCGACAATCTCTCAAAATGTGTCAGCGTTTCCCACAATAACTGTAGTGGGGCTTCTTCGTATTCTGGTACGATCTGCTCTGTGTTGGTACTGTTGTTGCTTTGCCAAAGGACGTCTGATAAGTCCTCCTTGTTGTGTTCTTGCTGGTCCTTGTTGTGTCCTTGCTGGTCCTTATTGTGTCCTCAGTTGACATCATTTTTCTCTGCTAATGGTTTCTTGTAATCTGGTTTCTGTCAGTAACTCGGCATAAGAGATCCGGGACTGTGAGCTAGTGTAGTATTGGAGCTCCTGAGTCAGTCCGTGGTGAAACCTCTTAGCCTTCACCAAGTCATTTGGTATCAGGGTAGCACCATATTTACTGAGGCGACTAAAATCGGCATCATACTCGTCCACTGTTCTGTTTCTCTGCTCCAGGTGAAGAAACTGATCGTACAATACATCTCTTACGGTGTCCGAAAAGTCTTTCTCTCAAAGCACTCCAAGAATTGCTCCCAAGTCTGGTATGTACCAAACTGGTGCTCCATTGATTCCTACCAGTGATGGGCATTACCATCTAGTAGCGTCCATATGCCTGTCATCCATAGCTCTGTAGGTAGCTACGATGCTTCCAATAGCTTCTGAGTGTGGATAATCCAGTTCGTAGTCTCCTCTGGGCTCTCCATGCCTCTGTACGACTTCGGACCCATCTGTATAAAGTCCTTTACTGAACCAACTCAAGTTCGAGGTATTGGAACTAGTGGTTGAGCTGGTACAGTAGCCTATGTAGCCATCCTCTCAAGTGCTGCCAGAAATTCTTGTCTTTGTTCTGCTACTTGCTGCCTCTGCTCTGCAGCTAGTGTGGCTGCCTGTTATCTCTGTTCCTGTATTATCATCTGAAAGAATTAGAAAAACTGTGTCTGGCCATCCTGCAGTGCTGATAAAGCTGGAAGGTCACCATTAGGTGAAGTGGGAAGATCAGATGGAACTGGATTGTGAGTCTGTCCATCTGGCCCCGGAAGTCTAAAAATTGTTGAGGTCCCTCATTGAGTCTGACTATTGACTCCTGAAGGTGTATCGCCATCGACGGTAGTACATCCATTTTGCGTATCCATCTCTCTACAGGTGATGTACGAAACGATTATAAGTAGTACATGAATCAAACATGATCCAAGCATTAAATAAGATAGTTGAACGGAAGGATGAGTTTTAGTCAAGCGTGGATGAGATCCTATACTCTATTCCTATACGCAGGCTTGTTCAGTACAGTTACGTAACCGTGAAAATATATTCTTGACCTGCATGGGCCACCATAAAAATATGTCACGCCCCAGTCCCAAAATATATAGGACTAGAAATATGTAACACGCCAGCCGTATGTATACGAACTCCAATATATAAAAACCATATACACACGTATGATATACATGAATATCTAACCCACCAGTGGTAATATACTATCTTAATAAGTCACACGCAATCTATAACTCATCCACAACACAAATAATAGATAAATGGAAAATAAATAACTGAATATCAAAGATGAGTATCAAAGTATGATAGTCGGATGAAAACAAATCTACTACAAATCGACTATACTAAAATTACTAAAAGAGAGAAGAGAATCAACTCTAATATAAGAATAAATGTCTCTAAAAGAATAGAAACTAGAATCTCTAAACAGCTATAATAAATCACAGATACTCCGAAGGTAAGACCTCCTCAGTTTGATAAGTAACGTCAGGTCCAGGTCCATACTCCTGCGGATACTCCTACTTGTCTATATCTGGAAAGGGAACAGGTCCTCAGAGGGACGTAACAAGATACATAATAATATGCCATTAAGTATTGAAAAGTAAACATCCAATAAGGTCGTCTAACTATCTACGTGAATGCAGTTTGAGAACAACTTTCTACCAAGTAGGCTATCTAGCTGAAATAGGATTGGCATGGTTCTCTTGGAGATCCAGGGGCCTAAAAAGTATGTCATCTTTTGAACGCCAGAGGCCGCCTGATAATATATAATATATAGGTCATCATGACCGCGCATCTCCGGCGGAGCGTACGGATTACACAAGGAAAGTGCAACGGAGCCCAAATGCCTTGTTGTTCTCCCTACCCCATGCTCTAAGCATGTCAAATCCATGACATGATAAAACCTCTAAATAACTGTCAGGTCTACTAGCATGCAAAGTTTCTATCGACAGTTATCCCTATCTGTCGCACGACCTATACGTACCAGTGGCCAGTCGAGTAGGCAAATCTGTGTCCTACATGTGACTCACACTCGTGTAAGAATAGTGTCATGGCCAAAGAAATATAAGGATGTCTCATGATAATGGGGTGATCTCATAAAGTAGGTCCAATGCATATACATAAATAAAAATAGAATACGACGACATCGTCGTTGCACCCAAGTTTCCTTGGATGCGCAGTTTATATAGCAGTTAAAATAAATAAACTAAAATAAGCAAAAATAAAACATGCATGCATTATATGGAATATAAACAAAGTACAATGGCAAGGTATACTTGCCTGGCAAGAAAACTGTATAGTGTAAGCGTCTAAATATCAAGAACACGGGATCAAAAACTAATGGCTCCGAATAAACGTCTCCGGATGCTGAAATAGACATCACCAACGTTTTCAAAATTAGCGAGATAGCTATAAATCACTACCCTTTCGTCCAATTTGAACACAGGAGCAAAACAGTAATTTTGGGTCAAAGTGGGGTCCACGTGGCCCATTTTGCATCGAAAAGCGTGCCAAGGATAACGGTATCTAAATGAGATAAATTATATGTTAAACAAACTCTAAAAGTCGATACGAGCTCAACGGTATGTCCAAATATGAATTTTGGTAACCCGAACGCAATTTTGCCCAAAGAGTCAACCGTGGGGCCCGCCAATAGGCGACATCGTCAACTATCTCAAAATTGCGTAAAAATTGGGTCACAGGACCAGCACAATACCACGAGACCAGTGGCATAAGTTTTGTCATATTCTGACGAGCGTGTACTAAATGACGTGGGATTTGGCAAAAGTCGTGACACCGAGAATTTCAGCGGATACGGGCTAATTTTGACGCGCACACGCGTCCAAATCAGTTTCTGCAAAAGTTCATATGTCTGGGTATACTGTCCGCACCTTTTGGTATACTTGGTACATGACGGGGCGATCCCGTTTGGCGTTCAACACACAACAACTAATAAATTATTATATTTAACAGAAAATAAACTACGTTAGGTGGTCTTCGTATACTAAAAAGAAAAACCGAATTCGGATCTTTGTGGTAGGAGATACGAGTCCGTGAACATAGGTAGTTACCGCAGTTTTCTGCGATCCTAAAAGTTGTCATTTTTTGCCAACTTGGTCTTTATTTTTGCCTTGTTTTTTGTGTTGTTCGAGGTAAACTAATATATAAATATGGAAGGGGTTTAAGTCGGGAATATACTGGTGAAGACAGGGTCGAGTTTGGTCAAGCGAGGGCACACGAATCAAAGCGTGAACACAGGTACGCTGCAGTATAATCCTGTCGCGGTGCGGGATCATGGTCACGGCGGCCGGCGGTGCTGGTGGTCGGCGGTGGTTCGAGGATGACGATGGTCGCTGCTGAAGGTCGGCGCTCAGATGGGAAGATGAAGATTATGGTTAGGGTTTCAATGGAAGGTGTTCATATATAGCGTATATATATAGGACAGCGGGGGCGGATACTGCGGGTCGCTCGCGGTTATTATGCGGGTTTAGAAAGTTACTGCTGCTGCTGCTGAATAGTTATTAGCGGGTCAGATCCTTAGGGTAGCGGATAGGATTATAAGTGGTTTGGGTTTTGATCCATAAACTAATTTTTATTCATTTCCTTTTTCCTTTTTCTTTCTAATTTCTTTTCTAATTTTTTATTCTATTCTTTCCTTTTTCTAATAATATATATATATATATATATATATATATATATATATATATATATATATATATATATATATATATATATATATATATAATTCTAAAAATTTATATTGGTTTATACAATAAATCTATCACTGTCCACAGGGTCTCCTACATGAAATTAATTAGGATAAAATTTATAATTGCTCCATAAATCCCTTATTGCACAAACACTTAAAAATAAAATTAACTAAATTCTATTTTCTCTAATTAGCTCATAATTACTATAATTTAATTAAATTAGTTAATACGATTTTTAGAATTAGGGGTTTTACATTGCACTCCGTACAATCTACCGTCTTGGATGTGCATGAAGACTCTGTATATGTTCCTAACCGTTATTATCCTCGGTCCGAATAATCTGAAGAGGAACATCGATGTATATTTACAGCCTTTGATAAATGAGTTGAATCAACTGTGGGAAGTAGGTGCCAACACGTACGGTATTTCCAGAAAGCAGAATTTTCAGATGAGGGTTCGCAAAACTTCGTGAAACGCACACGAAACCTACTCGGAATCGGCCCAAAATTTACCCACGGATTCTAATCGATGTCTAGATCCTAGAAAAATGCTAAATCGTCGATTCTAGGTCCATGATAAAAATACGAACGCACATAGAACCTACGACGACGAAACCCCCAAATTATCTGAAACGCCCATATCTCTGCGACACGATCTCATGTGTCCGAACGAAGACACGTACTTATCCTCAAGATACCCAAAAATGTCTACCTAGGTCCGTCTAACTTAGGGCAATACTAAAAATTGGGCCAATCTCGAATTTTACCCAAAATTGACACAAAATCTAATGTCAAAGTCTCCAAACACATCCAAACAAGCTCCAACTTCCTCCTACGGGTAGTCCTAAGATCTAGGAAGGTTCTAAACTACTAATTACACTATATTAGAGTAATCATAAGAAGAAAAATTAGGGTTTACCTCTTGGGAGTTGGAATCCCAAGCCAAAGTCTCCAAAAAGCACCAAATTCACCACACCAAGCTTCCAAGCTTCCAACCCAACCTCCAATACCAAATCTAAGTTCTACACACCTAGGTTAGAGAAAAGCAAAGAGTTAAGGTTGCATTATAGAGGAAAGCAAGTGAAGGAGGAGAAGAAAAATGGAAAAAAACTTACTTGGAATGAGAAATTTGGAAGAAGAAAGAAGAAGAAAGGAGTGGAGAAGAAGAAGAAGAAGAAGTGAAGAATGGAATGAAGAAATGAAAGGGGGGGCTGCTGGTTTTGGTCGGCCATGTGATAGAAATGGGTTAGGATTTGGGTTTGGGTTAAGCAAAATGACCAAAATACCCTCCAAATCAAGTCATCCTAAATGGAATTTGGGTTTGGGGTTCCAAATGCACTCTAATAAATCCCTAATCACTCCAACTAACTAATTAAAATATAAATAATTATTTTAAGCCAATAAATAAGTCTGACAAGGGTGTTGGTTGGGTCTGGCATGGGTCTACTAGGGTCTGACATGGGTCCAGGCTAGCCAAAACACTAAAATAACTAATAAAAAATAATACAACCAACAATTAAATATTAATACAAATATTTATGATAAATACACAATTAACTAAATTAAAAATAAAAAAAATACCCTGCTCTGGAAATGGGGTAGTGACAAGCCTATCCTCCTTAAAAAATTTCGTTCTCGAAATTTAAAGTCAATCGCACTTCTTCTAGGTCAAACCCCCAACAATCACAGTCAAGAAATTCTACCTAAACAATATACAAGATCATGGTCCTACTTGTCGTGTTATCACAGTCTCAATCAGGGTCACTACACTATCTAACACAGAACAAAAAAAAAAGTCTAACAGGTACTAATAAAACACACCACAAGGAATAGAAAAGGACAGGAAGAAGAACAAAGAGACAGACCTGCTAACCCGACACCCGTAGCATCGGCCTCCTCGACCGTCAATGCATAAGCCCTGCCCTGCTGGGGTATCTCCCTCTGCTGGTGCGGGGTATGATGCTGTGCCACAGATGGACTAGCTCCAACTCTCCGATCCTGTGCTCCACCAAATGGAGGTGCAATAGGGAAATCTCCCATCTGGTGAGCAGCGGATCCACAAAATATCCCAACTGTGTCCTGCCTTCCTGCAGTAGGCACAAGTGGGCACTCTTTGATCCTGACCCTGCTGCGCTGTCTTCTGCTCATAGGGACGCTTAGCCGGTCCTGTACTACCACTCGCACTACCTGAATCATCCATGCCTCTCTTGGACTTGAGCTCCAAGTCATCCTCTGCCCTTTGAGCGTCTCCTACTATCTGCTCAAAAGTTGCCTCGTGGTCGCTCCTAGTCAAAGACTTGACTGCCATGACCAAGCCCTTGCAAAACTTTCTCGCCTTTGCTGCCTCTCAAGCCCTCCATAAATCTGCCCAGACGGCAGAAATCTACTGCGTACTTGTCCACCATCATGCTCCCTTGGACGAGTGCCTCGAACTGGCTCTCCAAAGCACGGAGCGCCACATCTGGAAAAAAACTTCTCCTTAAAAAGCCTCTTGAAAGCCTTCCAAGTAAGCCCTCTGATGCCGCGATCCTCGTATCAGTATGATACAACGTCAAAGCAAGGTCGAACATCTGACTGCCCGCTACCTCTATCTGTATGCTGTCTAGAATCTGTGCCAGCCAAAAAATTCTCTCGATCTGCTCTATCTAGTCATCCATGTACATGATCCCTTCTGTACCCCGGAACTCCTTGGGCCGTATCCTCTGGAAGTCAATGATGCTTCTCGGCCTCGGATGCTGAGTCTGATCTGCCTGTAGCTGAATCTGTGCCACCCTATCCACTGCCGTCATGGCCACTTGGTGGGCGTTCTCAATGCCCAACCTTATCACATCCACCTGACGGTGCTGCGCATCCATTATCTCCCTGAAGAATGCAAACAACAGCGTGGCATCTACTGGTACAGGAGATAGTGGAGGCACCACCGGAATGACTGGGGTAGTCCTCGATCGACAGAAGGAGGATGATCCTCGAGAGAAATAGATGCTCCCTCGACCGCAGGAGTGGTGAGTGGAGCAGTAGCAGCTACCTGAATACGAGCTGGACGAGAGGTAGGAGACATCTCGGTGGCAACTGCTGGGGCGGTACGATGGGATCGTGTCTTCGGAGGCATCCTGAACACAGATCAAAAGAAGCCAATACGGTGCAAGATACGATATCATCAAAGAAGGACAGTAATATTTTAAAAGAAATAATTTCAGAATAATTAGATTGGAATTGTTCCTAGTCGTGATTGAGTACACTCTCATCCTAGATCCTATATCCTAGAGTAGGCTCACAGCAGTACAACTAAGTCATTGTACTACCACGATATCGCACTAATTGCGAATCGAGACCTGCATGGGGCTGCCACCAAAAATATGTCACGACCCTCACCCGAAAAATCGGGCATGAGTCATGGGTACGTCCATCTTACGCTGCAGCATCGGCAGTAGAACACTGTCTAGGTCTACTATCTAGCTAACAATCTCACGCATCAATATATATACCTGTCAAGATCTCAACTCCAAATGGAGGAGCAATATGATAAAGATAATCACAAGTACTCAATCACGAATCTAAGCATGAAAAGATAA
>JAYESA010000013.1:163718882-163856382 GCA_036927795.1 Iris macrosiphon | reverse complement strand
TTGGTCTTGTGCGAACTTCACCGAAAGGTGTGCGCCGTCAATACGGACGTGTGAGATTTTACAGAAGTTGATTTGGATGTGCGTGCACACCAGAATCAACGCGTATCCGTCGACAACACCCCGTATCGACCATGTTCTGAAACTCGTTGTAACTTCATGTACGCTCGTTGTTTCGAAACAAAACTTGCACCATCGGACTCATAGCAATACACTGGTCCTGTGACCCAGTCAGGTTCGATTCTGAGAACGTTGACAAAATCTTGTATCGTGGGTCCCATGGCTCCACTTGACGGGCAATTTTATAATCGGCTTATCAAAATCCAGTTTTGGATATTTTATTGAGTTCGTATAATTGTTTTGGACTTGTAGACACTAAGTTGGATGAATTTGGAGAACATTGTCTCTAGCACATTTTTCGGTACGAAGTGGGCCACATGTGGACCCCACTTTGACCAGAAACTGTCACTTTTGTCCCTGTGTCCAAATTGGACTTATGGACATACAATTCTAGCTATTTGATATCTTCTGAACCTGATGGTAACATTTATTACAACATTCGGAGGAGTACCTGCAAATCCCGCTGATACTAGAGCAACAGTTAGAGTCAGAACCCCAAACAAGTGTACCTTGCCAATCTTGCAGTTCTTATTATATAATATTCTTTTAATTTATTCATATGTTATATCTGTTCGACCTAGGACCGTGTGATATTTCTTAGCATCCGAATAACATTTGGGTGTCAACACCGTACGCGGAGTTGTGTAACATCATCTAGACATGGATATCGAGATCCTATACATTTTGTGCTTACATTATCAAGTTCGTCATACCACCGGACACCTAACAATATTCATAAGACAGAATCTTCTTGAGATATTTATGGTGATTCTGTATAGGTTACATGATTCGTGACATAGATATTTTATGTGCTTAGATATCATTATGACTTGCTGTATCAGATTTGATCTTGCGTGTCATGGACATGAGACGTGTGATGCATTGGGTAGGGAGAGTATTATCATATCAAAAGATGATTATATTATATATATATTATTATCTGGAGGTATCTTAGACTCTGACACAGATTTTTGGCACAAGTACTGTCCCTTCGAGAAAATGCTGCTATGAGTTTTCCCGACACAGAGCCTATAGTAGTCTCAGCCTGAGTATGATTAATGTTCTCAACTTGCATATCACTTAGTTGATTATATAGTTTACCCTATTCATTTATTATTATACTGCATTTATTATGGCTTGAGTTATTCTTATACCTTGCTATGTCCCCTGAGGACTTGGAATCCGGATTATGTCCCCAGGTTTAGCAGAAGAGATCTACCCCAAGGTATACGGGACATGAGCAGTTATTGGAGCAGTACTAGAACCTAAGGACGAGGTAATCGCCGAGGATTTCTTTTGAGTATTTGCTTCATCTATACTCAGTCTTTGCTGTTGTTATACTCTTTAATTCTTGTCTATTGACTATTTATCAGACTTATCATCGGGTTGTTCCCTGAGATATATTTTATTGAGACTTGATGTTGATTTATATTTTATATTGATGTATTTATTTCTATGGATGAGATTAGTAGCATAGACCCTTACTGTTGTTTTACAGCTTAAGTACACCCTGATGGGTCCATTAAATTAGGTTTGCCCATCGGTGTGTGCTGCTGGACATTACCACGTGTCTAGTCCCACGATATTTGGGACTGGGGCGTGACATAGTTTTTTTGATGGCCCATGCAGGTCAACGACTAAATTGTTCGATTTCAACTTAGGAATCGAGCAAGCCTGCGATAAGGATAGGATAAGTCATAGGATCTCATCCACTTGCTTGAATCATTCTTGATCTCTATATCGGATTCAAATCAATTCCTTCACTTGCATCCTGCCTTGATTCCCCTGTGCACCTTTTATAGTTTATTTTGGATGCAGAGTAACGGAATCACAAGCAAGCAACGAGACTTCTGCAGGAACACCACAAGGTATTGTGGTCACCTACGAAGATGAAGTGATACCAGAAGATAGAGGTCAATCAACTCAACAAAGCAATCAAGCAGATCAGCACTCTTCTAGCAGGCCCAGCAATAGCAGAGGACACCACCACAAGGATGCGGACAAGCTTTTGCGATGACCATGGAGGACGCGTAGACTCGTGTAGTAGCAAATACGTGTAAGTTATTCATAGATGTCTATTCCTAGTATTGCTTTAGCACATGCCTGTTAGTTCATGACCTTAGCCTTAAACCTGGTATTTTGAACTTGTTAATAATTGATAACCTAGTTTTTGTAAAAACTATAGTTTTCCTTTCTCTATCCATGATTTCCTTCACTCTTGAATTACCTAACTTTTATTATCTAAAGAAATATTTTATTCCTTCCCTAGGTGTTTTGCTTAACCCTTTCCCTTCGATTCTCCTTGATCATGATTCTTTGTTTGTGTCGCACTTCGAACATGTCTTGCAACCATGTCATCTCTTCTGACTGGTTATGTTTTGTTATTCTTTGATTGCGAGGACGCAATCCTCTTAAGGGGGTAGATTGTAAACACCAAGATTTTCAGAAATAAAAAAATAAATTTTCGGGAATTATTTCTGATTTATTACTAATTAAAATCAATATTTTTTGGTATTAAATAATTTTAAATGATTCTATTAAATATTATAAAATTAATATTTTTGAGAGTAAAATAAAATATTAGACATAGGATAATTTTCCTGGAATTTATTGGACCCCGGAACTATTTTTAAAGACCTAAAAATTAATATTTTAATAAACCAAAATAAACCCTAATTAAACCACACCCTGAACCGAATCCTGAACCAACCTAAACCGGATCCAATCCTTACTGGGTCGGATCCGGACCCATTAGCCGACCCGACCCGAAACCCGCAACCCGACCCACCGTGACGCTTTCTTTTGTAACCGCGACGACCCCCCAATTCCTCTCTGCCCAACCGCCCCGCGCCGTACGCTTCCCCGCCGCCTCGTCGACTCCGGTAACTGTCGTACCCCTACCGCTTCGCCTCCCCGCCGACCTCTCCTCTTCTCGCCAATGACCGGCAGCCCCAATATAAAACCTCCACCAATCTTCCCACCACCATCATCGATCCACCACCGCCACTACTCCCCTCCGGCCACTGCCACTACTTACCTCCGGCGAACCCCAAGATCCGGCGAACTTTGGCGAATACCGAGCAGGATACGATGACTGAGGAGCCCCGCCGCCGAGCCGCTGAGCAGCCACCGCAGCCCACTGCTGACGTGCGTCGCACCGTCACGTGCACAAAATTTAGTCAATTCCGAGCCATCATTTCGGTCAGTTTTTCTCTCTCCTCGCTGCTTCATTTTTTGTTTTGTCGACTCGTGCGCAAACCCTGCGTGACCCTCTCGAACCCCTCATAACTCGTTCAGGATATCGCATCCTGTGTCGGTCGTAAATTGTGACACAAAATTAGGAAAAAATCACCCATTTTCTGATAATTCAGAAATTGTGCCAAACTCCCCAGTTCGTGACCGTTCTGCGACCAACCTGTTATATGTTTTCAAAATCCACCTGAACAATTATTTAGACCTTATGACCAATTTTTTAAACCCTATATTTGTGTAATTTGTTGAGCTATAATTTATATTTAATTTGAGGGTAAAAATAACCAAAATATTGGTTATTTAAATATCCTAATTTCTCAGGAACTGGGTGTGCCCCGCTAAACAGGACAACTTGGTCGTGTGCGAACTTCACAGAAAGATACGCACCGTCAATACGGGCGTATGAGATTTTGCAGAAGTTGATTTGGATGTGCGTGTACACCGGAATCAATGCGTATCCGTCGACAATATCCCGTATCGGCCCTGTTCTGAAACTTGTTATAACTTCGTGTATGCTCATCGTTTCAAAATAAAACTTGTGCCATCAGACTCGTAGAAATACGCTGGTCCGGTGACCCAAGTCTGGTTTGATTCTGAGAACGTTGATAAAATCCCGTATCGTGGGCCCCACAGCTCCACTTGACGGGCAATTTTGTGATCGGCTTATAGGAATCCAGTTCTGAATATTCCGTTAGTTTCGTATCATCGTTCTGGACTTGTAGATACTAAGTTAGACAAATTTAGAGAATATTGTCTCTGGCACATTTTTCGGTACGAAGCGGACCACATGTGGACCCCGCTTTGACCAGAAACTATTAGTTTTGCTCCTGTGTCCAAATTGGACTTGTGGACATGCAATTTTAACTATTTAATATCTTCTAAACCTGATGGTAACATTTATTACAGCATTCGGAGGAGTACTAGTAAATCCCGCTGATACCAGAGCAGCAGTTGGAGTCAAAATCCCAGGCAAGTGTACCTTGCCAATCTTGCAGTTCTTGTTACATAATATTCTTTTAATTTATTCATATGTTTTATCTGTTCGACCTAGTACCGTATGATATTTCTTAGTGTACGAATAACATTCGGGTGTCAACGTCGTACGTGGAGTTGTGTAACGTCACCTAGACATAGATATTGAGACCCTATATATTTTGTGCTTGTATTATCAAGTACGTCATACCACAGGACACCTAATACTATTCATGAGACATAATCTTTCTGAGATATTCATGGTGATTCTGTATAGGTTACATGATTCGTGACATAGATATTGCATGTGCTTAGATATCATTATGACTTGCTGCATTAGATTTGATCTTGCGCGTCATGGAAATGAGACGTGTGATTACATTGGGTGGGGAGAGTATTATCATATCAAAGGCTGATTATATTATATATATATTATTATCTGGAGGTGTCTTAGACTCTGACACAGAGCTTTGGCACAAGTACTGTCCCTTCGAAAAAATGCTGCTATAGGTTTCTCCGACACAGAGCCTATAGTAGTCTCAGCTTTAGTATGATTAATGTTCTCAACTTGAATATCACTTAGCTGATTATATAGTTTAAGATATTCATTTATTATTGTACTGCATTTATTATGGCTTAATTTATTCTTGTACCTTGCTATGTCCCCTGAGGACCTGGAATCCGGATTATGTCCCCAGATTTAGCAGTGGAGATCTACCCTGAGGTATACGGGACAGGAGCAGTCATTGGAGCAATACCAGAACCCGAGGACGAGGTGATCGCTGAGGATTTCTTTTGAGTATTTGTTTCATCTCTACTCAGTCTTTGCTGTTGTTATACCCTTTAATTCTTGTTTATTGACTATTGTATCAGACTTATCATCGGGTTGTTCCCCGAGATATATTTTATTGAGAGTTAATGTTGATTTATATTTTATATTGATGTATTTATTTATGTGGATGAGATTAGTAGCATAGACCCTTACTATTGTTTTATAGCTTAAGTACACCCTGATGGGTCTATTAAATTGGGTTTGCCCATCAGTGTGTGCTGCTGGCCATTATCACGTATCTAGTCCCACAGTATTTTGGGACTGGGTCATGACAATAATAAATGGAGACTTTGTAGGTGGATTTATGGTCTAAACTTGAGAAGATGCGTCAACCTCATGGAGAACAAACTGGCGGGTATGAAGAGCCACGATTGTCATGTATTCATGGAGAGGTTAATTCTGATTGTATTTCTAGAATTCTTATCACAGGTCGTTTAGGATTCATTGACAGAGCTCAGCATATTCTTCAAAAAAATTTGTTCTACTAAGTTGCTCGTCGGTCATCTAGAAATACAAGAGAAGGATATTGCGGTAACACTATGCAAGCTCGAGAAGGTTTTTCTCCTGTATTCTTTGACTCTATGGAGCATTTTCCAATTTATTTTTCCTATGAGGCACGTGTTGGTGGTCCTGTCGGTTATCGATGGATGTACCCCTTCGAGCAGTATCTGAATCACCTAAAGAGAAAGGTAAAAAATAAGGCACGGCTTGAGGGCTATATTTATGAAGCTTATGTTCTCGAGGAGATTACAAACTTTTGCTTGACGTATTTCAAACCTCATATTGCTACTAATAAACAAGAGCTCCGAGAAACAACGACGGATATCAGGAATCTAATGATGCAATACTCAAAGTATTCAATGCGTTCGGAAAGCCTTCGAGAAAAATAAAGAATAGATATTTGAATGACGACGAGCTAAGGGCTGCTCAGTTGTATATATTACTCAATTGCGACGATAATGAAGTAGAGAAGCTTGAAGGGTAAGTAATTAATATGTCCATGTTTACATCGTCTCAATGTAATAGTATAAGCTACTATTATGCTACTAATCATCCTTGTCGCAATTGAGTAATATATACAACTGAGCAGCCCTTAGCTCGTTGTCATTCAAATATCTCTTATTCATTTTCCCTGAAGGCTTTTTGGATGCATTGAATACTTTCAGTATTGCATCATTAGATTTCTGATATCCATCGTCGTTTCTCGGAGCTCTCGTTCTATTAGTAGCAACATAAGGTTTGAAATACGTCGAGCAAAAATTTGTAATTTTCTCGAGAACATAAGCTTCACAAATAGAACCCTCAACCCGTGCCTTATTTTTTATCTTTCTCTTTAGGTGATTCAGATGTCGCTCGAAGAGGTACATCCACCGATAACCGACAGGACTACCAACACGTGCCTCATAGGAAAATAAAATTGGCAAATGCTCCATAGAGTCGAAGAATCTAGGATAAAATATCTTTTCGAGCTTGCACAGTGTTACTACAATATCCTTCTCTTGTTTTTCTTGACGATCGACGAGCAACATAGTAGAACAAAGATCTCTGAAGAATATGTTGAACTCTGTTAATGGATTCCAAATAACCTGCGATAAAAATTCCTGAAATACAATCGGAATTAACCTCATGAATACGTGACAATCGTGGCTAGTCATACTGGCCAATTTGTTCTCCTTGAGGTCGATGCATCTTCTCAAGTTCGACACGTACCCGTCTAAAATTTTTAGACCCTGAATCCACCTACAAAGTCTCCCTTTATCCTCTTTCTCCAGTAAGAAAATTGACTTAGAATGCTTTAACTTTCCATTCCCCTCCTCTATCAAATACAATGCAGGATATTTACATATTTATTCTAAGTCCAACCTGGCCTTCGGATTGTCTTTTGTCTTTCCCTTTACCTCCATTACAGTATTAATTATGTTATCAAACATATTCTTCTCGATATGCATGACATCAAGGTTATGTCTGATCAGATTGGTGCTCCAATATGGCAGATCCCAGAATATACTCCTCTTTGTCCAGTAATGGGTACGACCAAATTCGTCACACTTGTACCCCTTAGCAGGCACTTCGATAGCACTTGATAAATCTTTTACCACTTTTTATATCATGTATCCGGGCCACCTTGGCGGTAGATTGGCCTTCTCCACAACGTCCGTATGAAAAGCATTCTTGTTCCTCCGGTATGGATGATCCTTCAGCAGAAATTGTCGATGACAATCAAAGAAGCACAGTTTTCCTCCGTGTCTTAAACAGAAAGCCTTAGTATAGCCCATGCAATACGGACATAAGAGACAACCATGAGTGCTCTATCTCCTTAATATTCCATAGGCCAAAAAGTCGTTAATGGTCCACATAAATGCTGCCCTCATCTGAAAATTTTGCTTTCTAGAAATATCATACGTGTTGGCACCTACTTTCCATAGCTAATTTAACTCATCTATCAAAGACTGTAAATATACATCAATGTTTCTTTTCGGATTGTTCGAACCTGGGATAATAACGGTTATGAACATATACGGAGTCTTCATGCACATCCAAGGCGGTAGATTGTACGGAGTGACGATCACACGCCAACACGAATACCGGGAGCCCGAAAGTCCGAATAGGATAAAACCGTCGGAGGAGAGTCCCAATCTGACATTACGCAAATCTGAAGCAAAATTTGGATATTCTCGATCAAAGTGCTTCCATGCTTCTCCATCGGATGGATGATCCAATACCCCTCTGATCTATTTTTGCCTGAACCAACTCATATTTTTTGCAGTCTCCTTCACCATAAACAACCTCTGCAACCGCGGCGTCAAAGGCAAGTAGTGCATCGAATCGGTAGGCTTCTTTGCACCAACATACTTTTCTCTTCTAGTGGCCTTGTAGCGATCAACACCACAAAATCTGCACGCATATTCATCCTTATCGTCTTTATAGTACAACATGCACCCGTTGCGACATGCATCAATTTTCTCATATCCTATCCAGAGCAATATCACTATCCTCTTAGATCGGTAGAAGTCTTTAGGCAACTTTACACCCTCTGGTAAGATCTCTATAATCAAATCCATCAGTCGATTATAGCATTCTTGCGATATGTTAAAATTAGACTTGATACTCAATAATCTTGTAACCACCTCCATTGGTGAATGATTCTCACAACCAGGATATAATAGAGTCCTTGCATTCTCCAGCAACTCTATGAACTTTGCAGCATCTGTATTCGGTGCCTCCTCAGCTGTATCATGATTGTCTGGATCAAAACTAGGCCCCACCGCATCAAAAACTATGTTCATCCATCCGTCGTTGTAACAGTGTGGTCGTGGAGATCCATGTATGGCTCCACATAAGGCTCCAACTCTGATGTCAATGACACAAGTTCTCTGTATATCCATTGATAGTAACTCTGCGTAAAATTTTTCGAGTATAAATGATACGTGACTTCCACTTTTGGATGATATTTTAAGTTACGACATCTCACACACAGACACTTAATTTTGGTACCGTCTATTTACTGAGGGAACGCCTTGGCGAACTGCAGAAACTGTTGTACACCCTCAATGAATTTATCCCGTACACCGCATATGTCATCAGGATGACGATTGTACATCCACTGTCATGCCCCAGTCCCAAAATACGTAGGACTAGGAATACGTAAGCATGTCAGCCGTATGTATATGGCAACTCCAATATATGGATACCATAATACATATATACGCTGTAATATGAATTTTAACTCACATGTGGTATATATAGTATCAAAAATTATAGGGCATAACTAGATATCATCCACAGAATCCAATAACCAATAAACTATTATAAAACCCCATATTTTTAAATATTATTTAATTAATTACTTATTTAATTATTTATATTATTTCGTAGTTATTCAGATAATATATACGTAGTGATTTAAATACCTAGATAAATATTTATTTAGAGTTATTGCACAGAATCTATTATTTTTATTTTAGGAATAATTTTAGAAGGGTGATAGAATTTTGTAGAATTTATTTTGGGTACAAATGTATTTTTATATACCTCAAAAAATAAATCAATAGTGTAATAATAATCATAATATATATTAATAATAATAATAAGTGTAATAATAATAATAATGATATTATTATTATTATTAGTAATAATAGAAAAAAAAGAAATAGAAAAAGAAAAAGAAAAAGAAATCGTACCCCCCTCCCCCCGCGCGAGAGTTCACCCCCCCCCCCGCTCCCTTTCTCTTATTCTCTATATATATATACATATATTTCTAATAACCCTAACCCTAACCTACTCACCTCGACCGCCGCCACCGGAGACCACCGCGCACCGCCAGCAGCCGCCGCTCGCACGGCCGCGCGTCACCGTGCACGCAGCAGCATATCACAGCGACGAACCCCTGTTCGCACATTGATTTCTGCCTCCTCGCTTAACCAAATTTGGATTCTTCTTCGCTGGTACGATCATGGCCTATCCCTCTCTAAATCTCGTATATTAGTTTCCATCGTTCAGCGCTAAACCCTAGGCAAAAATCGACGCCAAGTCGAGAAAAAATTACGTCATTTAATTTCAAAAAAATTGTTGCAACCACCCCTGTTTAAAGACTCGTATCTTCCATCATAGAGATCCAAACTTAGAAATTCCTTTTGCTATGTGAAGACCACCTAACCTAGATTTTTTTTTGTTAATTATATTATTTTAATTGATGTTATATGCTAAATTAATTTAGGTTAAAAATTACTAAAAATCTATTTTTGAAACCTTCAGAATTTGCGATACGGAGCACGTCCCGTCAAACGGGACCATCCTATCGCGTACCAATTGTACCGAAAGATGCGTATGGTATGTCCAGATGTGTGAGCTTATGCAAAAACTGATTTGAACGCGTATGTGCGCTAGAATCAATCCGTATCCTCAAAAAGTCTCCATATCATAATGTTTGCAAAACCCCGCACCATTAGTGTATGCTCGTCAGAATACGAAGAAACTTATGCTATTGGACTCGTGGTATCGCACTGGTCTTGTGACCCAAGTTTCACGCAATTCTGAGATAGTTGACCGAGTCACCTATTTGCGGGCCCTATGGTTGACTTTTTGGGCGAATTTGTGTTCAGCTCACCGGAATCCAAAATTGGACGTGCCGTTGAGTTCATACTAACATTTAGAGTTTGTTTGACCTATAATTTTGTCCCATTTAGAGTCCTTTATCCTGGCACATTTTTCGGTGCAAAGTGGCCCTTATGTGGACCCCGCTTTGATCCGAAATTACCGTTTTGCTCATGTGTCCAAATTGGGCGAAAGTGTACTATTTTCTAGCTATCTCGCTTATTCTGGGAAAATTGGTGATATTTATTTCGGTATTCGAAGACGTTCATTCTGAGGCCATAGTTTCTGATCCTGTGTGCTAGACTCCTAGACATTACACTTTGCGGCTCTCTTGCCAGGCAAGTATACCTTGCCAAATTATTTACAGTACTTTGCATGCTTATTATATTTCTGTATATTCATTACATGTGTAGTTTCTTTCAGTTATTACTATATATTAGATATATTGACACACACTTGACACAGTATCATGAGAGGATAATCAGTAGGCGTATGGGCTATAACCACTCTGGTAAACCGTAGTATCTAGGATAACTACGGTAGTGTGTCGTGCTGGTCGCTACCCCTGTGGTATGTCAATTTCTGGAGTCACGATGGTCGCTACCCCTGTGGTATGTCAATTTCTGATGTCCCTGTCGTGTGTGTAAGTTGTGAGATTTAGATCGAGTAGCCTATCCATGCCCATACGTCAAAATGTTATCCTTATTTTGCATTCATATAGATTGACTTGTACAACGTACTTATTTATTTTCTATCTATTATGCATGTTTACTGTATTCAAATTGGCATTCTTCTATGTATCTTGTTACGTCCCTCTGAGGACATAATCCATTTCCAGGTATAAACGGTCATAACTATTCGTAGGAGCACGGATCAAGACTTGCTACTTCGTTATCTTTCGAGAAGATCTTCTCTTTGAGTCTCTTTGTCCAATAGATGTGCTTATTTTATTTTTCCTATATTCTAGTTGGTAGTAGATTTGTCTCTGCCCAACTACTTGCTCTTATCAAGCATTTTATACTTGATTCAGTTATATAGTTGATTGTGTCACTACCGTATTTTCTAGAAAAGGGTATTTTGGTCATTTTATAATTAATTAAATATTGTGCATGTTAAATATTTATTTATTGTATTATTTATTTATTATTAGCATGATAGATTTTTTTTTTGGACTTGTGTTAGTGGACCTAACTAATTTAGTTTAGACTCATGGACCAACATGTATTAATTGTTAGAATTGAGCCCAACTAGAAAGCCCATTAATTAGGAGGATGATTAAATTAATTAAACCATTGGACTAGAAGCTTCCCTCCTTAATTAATTTCTTCATGAGAGACCCCAAGGGGTATTTTAGACTTTACATAGTAGCTTGAGGGAGGGGGCAAGTGTGGCCTATATAAAGGGGATAAAAACTTTCCCTCTCTTCATTTTTTTATTCCAAATCTAGATCTAGAATTTTCCTCAACCAAATTTCATCAAATCTCTACCAAATTTCTACCCAAATACTTTCCAAATCACTATTGGAGAGTAGAAGAGCAAGGATCTAGAAGGAGGAAGCAATGATCTACAAAGAGGAGCAAGGATCTACAAGTTGGAGGCTAACTTCATCAATTTTGGAGGTTTCATTGGAAATCCATCTCCCAATAGGTACAATTCAGTTTTTTTTTCTTAAAATAGCTTCTAAATCTGAGATTTAATCATGAATAATCAACCCATATATATGTACTACCCATAGGATTTGGTTTTGTGTTCATAGGAGACCTATGGAGAAAGTTATGGTGCTTTTTGTGTCAATTTTGGGGGAATTCCGAAAATAACTTTTTATTGTGTGTGTCAATTGATCCTATAGATCAATTTGACATATGTTTATGTGTTTGGGACTAGTGTCGTGTCCATAATTGGGTACGTGTAGGTCGTATCCCAACAATTTGGTGATACGTGTTGTTTTGGGGGTTTTCCCTCCGACACGGGACTTTGTACATGTCGTATTTTGACACGGACACATAGATCTACATTTGACACTTTGTTTTGTTCATAAATATTATATGTGATTTGTTTATGTCCTTCGGGGTACAATTGGATGTGTGGTGGACTCGTGTCGCATGCGTATCCTAGATCTAGTGGGATACGGTGTGATACTCTCCAATTGTTGTGTGTTTATGTGTAGATCTAATTAATTGTGCTTTAATTCTTGAATTATAATTGTGTATGTATCTATATATATTATATATGTATTATATATATTTATTATAGTGTTTATTGTATCATAGATCTATGTATTATATATGTATTAATAGAATATATATTATGTAGCTTTCTTCTACATGCATTAATATATATGTTATAATATATGTTAGGGATGTAAATATATTTATATATTTTATATAATATATGTGTATGTTTAATTAAGTAGTTAGATTATTTATAGTTATTATATGATTATTTATATATATATATATATATGTATGTAGATATATATTTATAAGTGGTAGCATATGTAAATATAATATAGTAGATATATTTATATGTGGTTACATATAAAATTATATTATATATTGTTATGTATTTATATTATTGTATGATTATATATATGTATACATATATGTATAGTTATATATACATATTACTATATGTGTGTGTATGTTACTATGTGGTATTTTATACAATTTACTATGTATAGTGTATGTATAGTTATATATAGTTTTATATGTATATTGTATAAATATATATTATGGTTTATATATATGTATTTAAATATATATTGTATAAATATATATGGTGGGTTATATATATGTATATATATATATATATATATATATATATATATATATATATATATATATATATATATATATAAATATGTTCATAATTGCTATTTGTATTATAGTATACTATATATGTATATATTTAGTTGTAGCATATAAATTTATTAGAATAGTTAGTATATTTTAGTTATCAATTGTTATGAGTATCTTTTATATATTATATATTTGTAGGTATGTATGTACGTATATATGTATTAATAGTTAGTGTGTAGTTGGTAGTTAGTATTATTCTATTAGTACATACTAGAGTTATATTAGATTGATATATGTAATTATTGATGGGTAGTTAGTATATATATGAGATTTTGGCAATTACCTTGAGATATCAAGGTAAGTATCAAGATATACCAAGGTAAGAGTAGTAGGTATTGGCATAAGTAATGATAGTTGTAAACTAATTATGGGTTAATATTAAGGTGACTAAAATAAGGTATATAGTATTATATAAATATTAAATGCATAGTAGTTTATAATTATTGTTGGGTAGTTAGTATAATAAGATTTTGAATTTACCCTGAGATGCCAAAGTAAGTATCAAGGTATTGGATGATAATCAAGGTATTGGGTTTTGTCACGCCCCAGTCCCAAAATACATAGGACTAGGAATACGTAACACGCCAGCCGTATGTATACGAACTCCAATATATGAAAACCATATACACACGTACGTTGTACATGAATATCCAATCCACAGTGGTAAATATATGTCACAACAAGTCACACGCAGTTCTATATCTCATCCACAGCACAAATAATAGAAGAATGGAAATCAATAAATGAATATCAAAGAAACAGTCTCAAATAGTAATCTCAAAGTGTGATAGTCGGGTGGAAACAAATCCACTGCAAATCGACTATAATAAACTACTAAAGAGAGAAGAGAATAAACTCTAATATAAGGATAAATGTCTAGAAAAGAATAGCAACTAGAATCTCTAAATAGTTGCAATGAATCACATATAATCAGAAGGTAAGATCTCCTCAGACTGATAGGTAGCGTCAGGTCCAGGTCCATACTCCTGCGGGTACTCCTTCTCATCTATATCTGGAAGGAGACCAGGTCCTCAGAGGGACGTAACAAGATACAAAAAGCACATGCCAATAAAATACTGAAAATAAATATCCATTGGGTCGCCTAACCGTCTAAGTGAATGCAGTTAAGAACACCTTTCCCCACAAGTGAGCTATCTGGCTGAAAACTGGGATTTGGCATGGTTCTCTTTTGAAGATCCAGGGCCCAAAGGCACGTCGTCTTTTGAACGGCGGAGGCCCGCCAATGTATATACATGGGTCATCACCACCCGTATCTCCAGTGGAGAATCCGGGCATCACAGAAAAAGTGCAAAGGAGCTCAAATGCGGTACTTGTTGTTCTCCCCACCCAATGCTCTAAGCATGTCATGTCCATGACACGATAAACCTCTAATAACCGCCAGGTCTACTAGCATGCAAAGTTTCTATTGGCAGTTATCCCTATCCGTCGCACGACCTATACGTACCAGTGGCCAACCGAGTACGCAAGTCCGTGTCCTACATGTGACTCACACTCGTGTAAGAATAGTGTCATGGCCAATGAAACATAAATGCCTCATGAAGATGGGGTAGTCTCATAAAATAGGTCCAATGCATATATATAAATAAAAATATAGTACGACGACACCGTCGTTGTACCCAAGTTTCCTTGGACGCACAGTTTATATAGCAGTTAAAATAAATGAACTAAATAAACAGAAAATAAACATGCATACCTCATATGGAATGTAAATACATTACAATGGCAAGGTATACTTGCCTGGCAAGAAATCTGTAAAGTGTACGCGCCCAAATGTCAAGGACACAGAACCTGGAACTAAGGACTCCGAACAAACATCTCCGGATGCTGAAATAAATATCACCAACGTTTCCGGAATGAGCAAAATAGCTAAAAAGTACATCCCTTTCGTCCAATTTGAACACAGGACAAAACGGTAATTTCGGATAAAAGTGGGGTCCACGTGAGGCCCACTTTGCACCGAAAAGCGTGCCAAGGGTAACAGTCTCTAAATGGGACAAACTATAGGTAAAACAACTCTAGATGTCAATACGAACCCAACGGTATGTCCAAATGTGGATTCCGATGGGCCGAACAGAATTTTGTCCAAAAAGTCAACTGTGGGACCCGCCAATTGGCGATCTGGTCAACCGTCTCAGAAATGTGTGAAAATTGGGTCACAGGACCAGCGCGTTACCACGAGTCCATTGGCGCAAGTTTTGTCGCAATCTGACAAGCGTGCACAAAATACGCGCGAGTTCCAAAAAAGTTGCGATACGATGTGTGTCCGCGGATACGGTCTGATTCCGGCGCGCACACGCGTCCGAATCAGTCTCCACAAATTTTTACGTGTCCGGTTACGCTGCGTGCACCATTCGGTACACTTGGCACACGGCGGGGCGGTCCCGTTTGGCGGGGCGCGCTCCATTTTCCAACTTTTGGAAATCTAGAAAAAGTGGGTGCGCGCAGTTTTGTGACGAATATAATTATGTCCACAGCAACTAATAGCATAGGGTTATTTAACAAAAAATAAACTAGGTCAGGTATTCTACAGGTATCAAAAAGAATCACCGAATTCAGATCTCTGTGGTGGGAGATACAAACTCGGCAATACGGGTGGTCATTCTGGAATTCTGCGATTCCAGAATTCTGTCTGCTCGCGCCAACTTGGGCGCTATTTTTCACCTAGGGGTACACGTTTTCCGAGGTTGGCTATAAAACAAATATAGAAGAGGGTTAAGGGGTGCGCATACCGGTGAAGACGGAATAGCGTTTGGTTGAGCGGGTCGACGGGAAATCACTCCGGAGCGAAGGTGCTTCGAGTGGGATTCTGCAGGGCGCGAGGTCGGCGTCGTCGGGATGGTTGGATGGCCTGGTGGGGCTCTCTGGCTGCGGTGATGGCTCTAGATAGGAAGAGGAGGTCTGGAGATTTAGGTTAGGTTTTTGAGATATAACTATATATATATATATTTATTATATAATAGGGAAAGAGAGAGGGATGGTGCGGACGGAGCGGCCAAAGGGTCGGGTCAATTTGGAAGCAAGCCGCTGGATTGAAGGGGCTAGCAAAGGGTCGGGTCTTTGGTAGCAAATGGGTGGAAGGGTGTTCCACAGCAAGTTAGTTATTGTATGGAACAAGTTGCTAAGGAGTCTTAAGTAAACTAAGTAGTAATAGTTGATTATTATTATTATTATATTCTTATTAGTTAATCTTATTTAGTTATTTAATAATACTTCTTTTACTTTCTTTTCTTTTTCTTTCTAAGTATATATATACATATATATATTTCTATATACATATATATTATATATATACTCATAAAAAAATTAATGGATTAGGATAATGCACAACATTAGGCTAGCAACTGCTCAAAGGGGCTCCTACATGGAATAAATTCCGAAAAATTTCTGATGGTCCCATAAGTCATCTAAGTGCCCGAACACCTAACATAAAAATTATTAAAAATCTAATTCTCCTATTTAGACCTAATTACTACAATTTAATTAATAATTAATAAATAAAGGATATATACGATTTTCTAGGAAGGGGGTTTTACAGGTTTGGATATCAAGATAGAGGTTTAGTATGGCGATACCAAGTTGGTTCGAAACCAAAGTATCCATTTAGCATTTGTAATTAGGATTTTATATATATAATATTGTTTGATATGTACATATGTGTTATATTTATCCCTTGTTTGCGTATCCTGAGATACGGTATCTTAGTATCCTAAGATGTAGCTTGTATGGCCTAGATTCATAGTGTGTGAGCCCAATATCTTTGAGTTAGACTCATGCAACCTAGAAATAGGTAGTTGACCATAATTTGACTATAGTTGACCATAGTTTACTTAGAGTTGACCTAGTTTGACTTTTGACTTAGAAATGACTTTATGACCTAGAAAGTTGACTAGTTTAATTTATTTCTCTTCCCCAAAACTTGTATTAATGCAATATTTCATATATAGGTCTGTGACACCAGTTCGGACATCATTTTTCATCATTTGCTCTGGACCACAGGCGAGTACATTCTCTGATAGTTTCCATTATTTGATTACCACTATAATTCAAGTATTTAGAAATGTTACTTATGATTCTTGATACGATGGTACACGGATTGGTATTGTTATTGGATCGTCAGTCATGGGATATTACCTTGATTATGGAGATGGTATCAGATATTGTCCTTGTTGGTATTGGATAACATTGAATATTGTAGATTAAACATTGGATACATTGGCTAGTGACGTGTCATGATTCGATCCATCATATCAGTCGGGGCGGAGGAAATACCAATTAAATATGTGATCAAGAAACTATCGGCTAGTAGTGTAATCATTGGCTACTAACTAACCATGCAATTCACGTATGGTTGAGTTAGCTCCTTAGTGTAATCATTGAATCTCCCAGGCCGATCACATATTTAGTTAGTATCTCAAATCACATAGTTATTGTAGATTCCATTATTCAATTCATTGATTATCTTGTTCTATTCTGACATTATAGTTCATTCCTTTATTCTTGTATGCATTGATTATATTCTGTTGTTAGTATTGCCTATTCTCTCATTGTTTTTGAATATCAGTTATATCCTCATCGTAGATAGCATCTTCTATTCTACTGCTTTATAGTTTTTGTCAATTAATTGGAACTGCTATTGGGTTATACTTTGCTCCATTCCTGACTGGAAAATATTTTTCAGAGGATTCGGGAGATTGGTGTCCGACATACTACGGACCTCAGCCTATAGATGGTGTAGACTTGGACCCACTAGTTCTGGAGTGACTGTCGAGAGATTTAGCCGGATTCACTAGTTAGCATAGTTAGTTCTCTTTAGCATTTTGGTACCGGATTTATTTCCGGCATATATTTGTGTTTGGATATTATTTCTATTTGTTGTTGTTATATTTTTAACTGCTTAGTTATGTTAGACTTCTGTGATATCTTCTCGTGCCATAGTAATGTGATTGAGTATTGTGTTGAACTAAGTTGATTATACTCTCACCTTGGAGTTGAGATATTATTAGAGGTTTATGCTTTATAGTGAGATAATTAGATAGTATAGTTGACCAAGACAGCGTTCTACCGCCGATGCTGCGGCGTAGGCTGTGCGTTGTTCCCAACTTGCATTCCTACACCGGGTACGGGTCGTGACACATTTTAGTGGTGGCCCATGCAGGTCAGGCTTCGCAATATTGCGATATCGTGGTAGTGCGGCGACTTAGTTGTACTACTGCGAGCCTGCGATAGGATATAGGATATAGGATACTAGGAAGAGAGAGGGATACTCAATCACAACTAAGAATTCCAATCTAAATTGAATCGCTACTTTTGATTCCTTCTGAATACTTTTGTCCTTCCTTGATAATATCTTATCTTGTGTCGAATTGATCTCCTTTGTTTCGATCTGTCTTCAGGATGCCGCCAAAGACTAGATCTCATCGATCGGGAGCAGTTTCTGCGAGGTCTGCCACCTCTCAATCTTCCACTCAGGCAGTAGGGTTTGTACCTCCTACGATATCAGTTCATGTAGGAGTCTCGGCTGCCTTCGGGGGTTCTCCTCCACCTGTTCCGAGGACTACTCCAGTTGCTTCGGAGGGACTTCCACCATCTCCATTTTCCGGAGATACCGCGCCGATGGTTGCACTATTTAGAGAGATAATGGAATTACATAGGGCACAGATAGAAGCCCAGCACAGGCAGTAAGATATGATACGACAGAGTATGGAAAACGCCCATCAGGTAGCTATAGCAGCAGTTCAGAGAGAGGATCCTCCACAGCCACAGGATATTCAGATCAAGCCAGGCAACATTCAAAATTTTAAGAAGCTTGAGCCTCGAGTTTTCAAGGGTACAGAAGGTATAGTCTATGCTGACGATTGGCTTGAAGATATCGAACGACTCATGAAGGTATCCCGTCTTATGGAGGATCCGAAGGTTGAGGCGGTAGGACTTCAACTATTTGACGTTGCCCGCACTTGGTTGAGAAAAGAGCCAATTCTTACTGATGCGGGGCAGTCTTGTGAGATATTCAAGGATCTCTTTAAGAAGAAGTTCTTTGCTCGGACGGACAGATTAGAATTAGGAAGGCAATTTGAGAGCCTTACACAAGGAAGCATGTCCGTAGAGGAGTATGCCGCAGAGTTCTGGAGGCTGAACAGATTTGCGGAGTACTTGGTGAGAGAGCCAGAAGTTCGGGCTATCCGTTTTCGTGAGGGTCTGAATTGGGAAGTGAAGATTCTCATTTCGTCTTTCTACGAGACATATTCTGAGATACTTTCGGAGGCACGCAAGGTCGAACGGGAGTGGAATTTGAAGCCAAAGAGGGACCGTGATATGTTTGGGGGTGACAGTAGCAGAGCGGGACTTGCAAAGAAGCCGCGGTTCCAGCAATAGCAGTTTCCAGTATAATTTGGAGCCTATCAGCAGCAATATCAGATGTCAGAACCTATTGTTGCTCCAGTACAAGCTCCAGTACAACAGATACCACAACAGCCTCAGAGACAGGTGCAACAGGCTCCTCAATGCACCTATTGCAAGAAGGCTGGGCACACTTGGGAGATGTGCCGAAAGAGATTTGGAGCATGCTTATATTGTGGATCAACGGAGCATATGGTGAAGGATTGTCTCTGGGAAATTCAATGTCCAGGCCACGATGCAGATCGAGGCCAGAGAAGTGGAGTTAGGCCACCTGTAGCACCACAGATTGCTCATCACCCGCAGAGGGAGCTACCTCGGCAGGGTGGAGCATTTGCGATGACGGTCGAGGAGACCAATACTACAGGTGATGGGTTAGAGAGTCTGTTCTTTCTTTCTGTTCCTTTCATCTATTTTGATTGATTGATTCTTTAGTACCTTTTGGATGCTTGTGTTATATAGTTAGTGTAGCTATAGAATACCCTGATAGAGACAACAGTAATAAGACAGGTGGAGACCATGACCATGCATGTTATTCTTTGCGTATGACTGTTCTTAGTGAGACAAGACCTTATTAGACTATGATTGCTGGGGGTTTGACCTAGAAGGAGTACGATCACCCTTAAATTTTGAAGACGAAATTATTTTAAGGGGGATAGACTTGTCACTACCGTATTTTCTAGAAAAGGGTATTTTGGTCATTTTATAATTAATTAAATATTGTGCATGTTAAATATTTATTTATTGTATTATTTATTTATTATTAGCATGATAGATTTATTTTTTTTGGACTTGTGTTAGTGTACCTAACTAGTTTAGTTTAGACTCATGGACCAACATGTATTAATTGTTAGAATTGAGCCCAACTAGAAAGCCCATTAATTAGGAGGATGATTAAATTAATTAAACCATTGGACTAGAAGCTTTCCTCCTTAATTAATTTTTTTATGATAGGCCCCAAGGGGTATTTTAGACTTTACATAGTAGCTTGAGGAAGGGGGCAAGAGAGGCTTATATAAAGGGGATAAAAACTTTCTCTCTCTTCATTTTTTATTCCAAATCTAGATCTAGAATTTTCCTCAACCAAATTTTATCAAATCCCTACCAAATTTCTACCCAAATACTTCCCAAATCACTATTGGAGACTAGAAGAGCAAGGATCTAGAAGGAGAAAGCAAGGATCTACAAAGAGGAGTAAGGATCTACAAGTTGGAAGCTAACTTCATCAATTTTGGAGGTTTCATTGGGAATCCATCTCCCAATAGGTACAATTCAGTTTTTCTCCCTTAAAATAGCTTCTAAATCTGAGATTTAATCATGAATAATCAACCCATATATATATGTACTACCCATAGGATTTGGTTTTGTATTCATAGGAGACCTATGGAGAAAGTTATGGTGCTTTTTGTGTCAATTTTGGGGGAATTCTGAAAATAACTTTTTGTTGTGTGTGTCAATTGATCCTATAGATCAATTTGGCATATGTTTATGTGTTTGGGGCTAGTGTCGTTTCCACAATTGGGTACGTGTAGGTCGTATCCCAATAATTTGGTGATACGTATTATTTTGGGGGTTTTTCCTCCGACACGGGACTTTGTACATGTCGTATTTTGACACGGACACATAGATCTATATTTGACGCTTTGTTTTGTTCATAAATATTATATGTGATTTGTTTGTGTCCTTCGGGGTACAATTGGATGTGTGGTGGACTCGTGTCGCATGCGTATCCTAGATCTAGTGGGATACGGTGTGATACTCTCCAATTGTTGTGTGTTTATGTGTAGATCTAATTAATTGTGCTTTAATTCTTGAATTATAATTGTGTATGTATCTATATATATTATATATGTATTATGTATATTTATTATAGTGTTTATTGTATCATAGATCTATGTATTATATATGTATTAATAGAATATATATTATGTAGCTTTCTTCTACATGCATTAATATATATGTTATAATATATGTTAGGGATATAAATATATTTATATGTTTTATATAATATATGTGTATGTTTAATTAAGTAGTTAAATTATTTATAGTTATTATATGATTATTTATATATATCTATATGTATGTAGATATATATTTATAAGTGGTAGCATATGTATATATAATATAGTAGATATATTTATATGTGGTTATATATATAGTTATATTATATATTGTTATGTATTTATATTATTGTATGATTATATATATGTATACATATATGTATAGTTATATATACATATTACTATATGTGTGTGTATGTTACTATGTGGTATTTTATACAATTTACTATGTATAAGTGTATGTATAGTTATATATAGTTTTATATGTATATTGTATAAATATATATTTTGGGTTATATATATATATTTAAATATATATTGTATAAATATATATGGTGGGTTATATATATGTATTTATATATATATATATATATATATATATATATGGGGTAATAAATATATATATAAATATGTTCATAATTGCTATTTGTATTATAGTATACTATATATGTATATATTTAGTTGTAGCATATAAATTTATTAGAATAGTTAGTATATTTTAGTTATCAATTGTTATGAGTATCTTTTATATATTATATATTTGTAGGTGTGTATGTACGTATATATATATTAATAGTTAGTGTGTAGTTGATAGTTAGTATTATTCTATTAGTACATACTAGAGTTATATTAGATTGATATATGTAATTATTGATGGGTAGTTAGTATATATATGAGATTTTGGCAATTACCTTGAGATATCAAGGTAAGTATCAAGATATACCAAGGTATGAGTAATAGGTATTGGCATAAGTAATATGATAGTTGTAAACTAATTATGGGTTGGTATTAAGGTGACTAAAATAAGGTATATAATATTATATAAATATTAAATGCATAGTAGTTTATAATTATTGTTGGATAGTTAGTATAAATAAGGTTTTGAATTTACCTTGAGATGCCAAGGTAAGTATCAAGGTATTGGATGATAATCAAGGTATTGGGTTTGGATATCAAGATAGAGGTTTAGTATTGCGATACCAAGTTGGTTCGAAACCAAAGTATCTATTTAGCATTTGTAATTAGGATTTTATATATATAATATTGTTTGATATGTACATATGTGTTATATTTATCCCTTGTTTGCGTATCCTGAGATACGGTATCTTAGTATCCTAAGATGTAGCTTGTATGGCCTAGATTCATAGTGTGTGAGCCCAATATCTTTGAGTTAGACTCATGCAACCTAGAAATAGGTAGTTGACCATAATTTGACTATAGTTGACCATAGTTGACTTAGAGTTGACCTAGTTTGACTTTTGACTTAGAAATGACTTTATAACCTAGAAAGTTGACTAGTTTAATTTATTTCTCTTCCCCAAAACTTGTATTAATGCAATATTTCATATATAGGTCTGTGACACCAGTTCGGACATCATTTTTATCATTTGCTCTGGACCACAGGCGAGTACATTCTCTGATAGTTTCCATTATTTGATTACCACTATAATTCAAGTATTTAGAAATATTACTTATGATTCTTGACACGATGGTACACGGATTGGTATTATTATTGGATCGTCAGTCATGGGATGTTACCTTGATTATGGAGATGGTATCGGATACTGTCCTTGTTGGTATTGGATAACATTGAATATTGTAGATTAAACATTTGATACATTGGCTAGTGACGTGTCATGATTCGATCCATCATATCAGTCGGGGCGGGGAAAATACCAATTAGATATATGATCAAGAAACTATCGGCTAGTAGTGTAATCATTGGCTACTAACTAACCATGAAATTCACGTATGGTTGAGTTAGCTCCTTAGTGTAATTATTGAATCTCCCAGGCCGATCACATATTTAGTTAGTATCTCAAATCACATAGTTATTGTAGATTCTATTATTCAATTCATTGATTACCTTGTTCTATTCTGACATTATAGTTCATTCCTTTATTCTTGTACGCATTGATTATATTCTGTTGTTAGTATTGTCTATTCTCTCATTGTTCTTGATTATCAGTTATATCCTCATCGTAGATAGCATCTTCTATTCTACTGCTTTATAGTTTTTGTCAATTAATTGGAACTGCTATTGGGTTGTACTTTGCTCCATTCCTGACTGGAAAATATTTTTCAGAGGATCCGGGAGATTGGTGTCCGATATACTACGGACCTCAGCCTATAGATGGTGTAGACTTGGACCCACTAGTTCTGGAGTGACTGTCGAGAGATTTAGCCGGATTCACTAGTTAGCATAGTTAGTTCTCTTTAGCATTTTGGTACCGAATTTGTTTCTGGCATATATTTGTGTTTGGATATTATTTCTATTTATTGTTGTTATATTTTTAACTGCTTAGTTATGTTAGACTTCTGTGATATCTTCTCGTGCCATAGTAATGTGACTGAGTATTGTGTTGAACTAAGTTGATTATACTCTCATCTTGGAGTTGAGATATTATTAGAGGTTTATTCTTTATAGTGAGATAATTAGATAGTATAGTTGACCAAGACAGCGTTCTACCACCGATGCTGCGGCATAGGCTGGACGTTGTTCCCAACTTGCATCCCTACACCGGGTGCGGGTCGTGACAGATTGGTTATTTGATTCTGTGGATGAGATTTAGTTATGCCCTGTGACTTATGATAATTATATACCACTTGTGAATTATTGTTCATAATACAACGTACGTATGTCTTATAGTTTCCATATATTGGAGTCTCCATATACATACTGCTGCCATGCTTACGTATTCCTAGTCCTACATATTTTGGGACTGGAACATGACATATTTTTGTGGTGGCCCATTCAGGTCAAGAGCATATTGTCTCGGTTACGTTACTGTACCGAGCAAGCCTGCGCATAGGATTAGAATATCGAATCTCATCCACTTATTTAATCATCGTCCTTGATTTTATTTCGTATTCTCATTTGATTGCTTGTATTGCATCTTGCTTGATTCTTTCACAACGTCAATCTTATCTTTTCTTTCGTACCTGATAGGGGTTAGAAAGGTAACTTGTATTAGGTATATGCACTCTAGTATGCAATAACACTATTAGTTAAAAAAAATTTAAGTTTAGTAGTATGCCTCATAACCTAGTATCACATAGTCCTTCTAACCAATTAATGAAGTATAAATGAATGACACTAACTATAGACTTGCATAAAAAGATAGTGTTTACCCATACTGTAGAACTGTCATGACCCGCACCCGGATATTCGGACATGAGTACGTGGGTACGTCCAGCCTACGCCGCAGAGTCGGCGGTAGTACACTGTCTAGGTCATATCCACAGTTAAATAAAGATCTAGCTCATTCACAATTAATTAATCAGGCAAGATAAGAATAGGAAAAGGAATGCTAAGATTTCAAATGAATAAATGTGACAACAGATCCATTGTTATTACATAACCAGAAGTTAAATCGGGGACAAACCCGATTACTAAGATGAAAGAAAGAAAATACTAGCTAACTGGCTGACTACTCCTCAAAAGTAGTCTCCTGAGTAGGTACCGGCTCCTCAAAAGTATCACCTGCTACCTCATAGGGACCATAATAGGTGAGGAAAAAGTCCTCATCATCGCCTAATATCAACGGATCCAGTCAGGAAAGGAGCAAAGTACCAAAGCACAACAAGATTAAACTAAATATTTATGACAAGTAGTAAAAAGACTGACTAAGCATCATGATCAGAATATGCAAAATAAATAGTAACAATAACTAAGAGTTAATTGCTGTAAAACAGGAATATGAGTAAAACATGATTAATTGCTATAAACCAGGGACATGTGTAAAATATGAATATAATGAGACAGGAAAATGGAACTACAACAAGACAAGAAACTATGTGTGTGAAATTGTGTATTTTAGAATACATAGTTGGCATGTAGGGGGTTATAAGGCTAATTCGGCCGTCATAGACGGCTATTAGACAGGAATAATCAAGATCCGGCTGATGGTACAGTCGCGTACCAACAGCTATTAGACAGGAACAGGGGGAAGGGTAAACTACATGCCTCCTAGTATTCTCCCACCCGACACGAAAAGCAAGACATGAAATCCAGTATTCAAGACATGAAATCCAGTATTCTAACACTACGTGTAAACCTCCCATGGTGCTAGTAGAGCAAGGAACTAATTATCATAATATAAAGAATAAACTTGAAGTGCAGGTACTTGCTTGATGTTTGGATCCCAACTAGAGTTCTGTTCACTGGAAAAATTTCCAGAAATAACTCCGGAGGCTGAAATAAACATTACCATCATGCTCAGAAGATATCAAATAGCTAGAAATGCCTGTCCTTGAGTCAAATTTGGAGACAAGGGCAAAAACGGCAATTTTGGGTCAAAACGTGGTCCGCATGTGGGCCCGCTTTGCACCGAAAAAACGTGTCAGGGTCAAAGGTCTCCAAATTCACCAAACTTAATGTCAACAGGTCAGGAACGATGATACGAACCCAACGGAACTTTCAGAATTGGATTTCGATGAGCCAATCACGAAATTGCCCGTCGAGCGGGGTCTGTGGGGCCCACGACACGCGATTTTGTCAACGTTCTCAGAATCAAACCAAACTTGGGTCACAGGACCAGCGTATTACTATGAGTCCGATGGCGCAAGTTTTGTTTCGATCCGATGTGTACACAGAAAGTTAGGGCATGAATCAGAAAAGGCGAATACGGGGTGGTGTTCGTGGATACGCGTTGATCCCGGTGTGCACGCACACCCGAATCGACTTCTGCGATATCCCACACGTCCGTATCGACGGCGTGCACGTATCTGCGAAGATCGCGCGCGACCAAGTCGTCCCGTTGGCGGGGCGTACACAGTTCCGGGGTAAATCGGGTCGTTATTTTTCCTATTTTTGGATCGCGGTGTGCGATCACCACAGGACGCGATGCCCCGAGCGGTTTATCCGGGCACCGAGAGGGTCATACAGGCTTCGCAACGCAATTTACGGAATTAAAAACGGGACAGCGAGGAGAAAATTACACGTACCTGAACAAGGCTCGAGAAACTAGGATTTCTCGTGTCCGTGTCATGTCCGACACACCGACACGCCGACACAGGGATTTGGGAATTAGGGTTAGGGTTAGGGTTAGGGTTCCCTGGACGCTGCGGTGGGTGGCCGGCCGGAGGCGCACCGGAGAGGGGCTGGGGGAGCTCGTCGGCTACTGTCGGGGTCGAGGGCGGCATCGGAGCGGAGGGACGGCCGGAGGCGGCTGCTCGAGTGGGAGGAGGAAGGAGAGGGGAGGCCGAGGGTACTGCGGCGGTGGCGAGGTGCTGGAGGAGAGGAGGACGGCGGGGCTAGGCGGAGCGGAGCTGGGCACGGCGCTGGCGAGGGTGGCGGTGAGCGGCGGAGCGGCGGGTGGAGTTCTGGGGGAGGGATGGCCGGAGTCGAGGGGCCTGGGGGATTTTTATAGGGCGGAGAGGGAGGTCTGGGCGGCCGGAGAAGGCAGAGAACGTGTCGTCGAGGCCGGGCGGGGCGGAAGAGGGGGTCGTGGGGGGGCTCGCCGCCGGAGGCGGCGGAAAATGTGGTGCCGGAGCGGGGGACCGGATCGTGGGGAGGAGACGGGTCAGCCGGGTCGGGCGGCGGCGGATCGGGTCTGGCTGACCCGACCCGACCCGGTAAGTCAGGCTGGGCCGCGGGGCTGGGCTGGGCCCAATGGGCCAGGGTAATGGGCCGATTTACGGGCGGGGCCGGGCTGGTTTAAACAAAAATATAATAATAATAATAATAATAATAATAATAATAATAATAATAATAATAATAATTAATTAACAAATAAATAAATAGTTTTTAGGTGTTTTAAATTAGGTCCGGGGTCCAATAAATTCCAGAAAAATTATCCTAAGTCCAGTTTTTTATTTTACACCCAAAAATATTATTTTCATAATATTTTAATATTATTTATTAATAATAAAAAAATTATTTAATAATTAGAACCCTGATTTTAATTACAGAAAATTCCCAGAAAATTCCAGAAAATTGTGAAAAATTCCAATTTAATATTTTTTGAAAAATCAGGGGTTTACAATCTACCCAACTTATAAAAATTTTGTCCTCGAAATTAAAATATGGTAGGGTTCTCTCTATCCAATCTCACTTGATTACAGTCTAAAGGGTTCCTCTCAGGTGAACATTGCGGTCGCTACCCAACTTAGAATTTACCCATCTATCCTCTAAGGCTATACAACTAGTAAAGCTATGTCCCAACTTATTTAATCATGGTATTGAATTCTTAAGTTTTTAACACAAATACATCACCTATGGTATTCCCTTAATCATAAAGGGTCATCATCAATTCGACCGGTCTGAGGGGTATATCTAGTACTATCTATATATCAAACTTATACCAAGCACAAGATTTTGTCTTTCCGAAATAAGGGAAGACGAAGATCAATAATAAAGAGTTCAAGGGTGAGGTGATAGAACAGAAGCATCGGGATCAAGGCGTTTAAAGAATTCAAATGGGAATTGTCAAGCAGTTTATGGACTGAAATTCTATTCTGGTAATCACTTGTTCGCATGCTCGTATTAGTACAGTTATGTAACTGATACGATATGCTCGAACATATTTAGGGGCAAGTATACTAGTCAACTATATATCTCAATCCACGTAAAGTATTATTTTGAAGGGCGAATCAAAATGCACTAAGGTTGATCAGACCGTAATACACTGATTCTGAATAGACACCTGTATTAGTGGAGTTGATCAGGCCCCAATAACACATGTTTCATGAACGAGCCTGATAAAGAGTAAGCTCGCAAAACTAGGCTATAGAATAGCAGCATAAGTCAAGTACAGCAAAATTAAGTGCGCTAGATATTGATAAAAGGAGGTACAAATTTTTAAGTTTACAAAACAACACACAATAAGCACAATAGCAAAAAGACTCTAAAATCTCTATAGTTATCAAATATAAAAGCATACCAGGTTATTAGCAAGTTCAAAATTACTAGGTTGGGGCTGAGGTCACGAACCAATAGGCACGAGCTAAACAATACTAGAAAAAGATATCTACAAATCACTTACGCGCATTAGCTGCTCCAAGAGTCTGCGCGTTCTCCACGGTCATTGCGTAAGCTTGTCCGTGTCCTTGAGGTGGTGCCCTCTGCTGCGCTGCTGGGGGCCTAGCCTGAACTGGAACTTTTTGTTCAGCTGTGCGTCCTTGAGCAGCAGGACAGTCCCTCATCTGATGTGCTGCTGATCCATAATATAGACAGGCACCTAGCCTCTTTCTACAAACTTGCCAAGTGTGACCTGGTTTATGACAAAAGTTACAAGTGAGAGCTTGTTGGTTCTGTCCTTGAGCTTGGTGTTGAGGTACTGTGGCTCGAGGGGGAGGATGCTGGTTTTATTGCGGGGCCTTCTGCTGTTGTTGTTGGAATGGGCGTTTGTGGGGTCCCATACTTCCAGTATCTTTTTCCCGCTTTAGTCTATGTCCCATGTCTCTCTCAACACCTTGTGCCACGCTCAAGATTTCTTCATAGGTACGAGCTCGGCTAGTGGTGACAGCAAGGCGAATATCAGAAGACAACCCCTTCTTGAATCTACGGGCTCTATCCTCAGGGGTACGAACCATATATTCTGCAAAGTGGATCAGTCTGCTAAATTCGGCAGTGTACTCATCAACAGAAAGGTTACCTTATTCTAGCCTCTCGAATTGACTTTCGAGAGCTTCCCGAGCCACTTCGGGATAGAATTTCTCCTTGAACAGCCTCTTGAAGTCCTCCTAAGTGAGATCAGGAGCAGATAGTTGAGGTTCGTCTCTAAACCAGGTCCGAGCTATGTCAAACAGTTGCAGGCTTGCAGATTCCACTTTAAGATCATCAGGGACCCGAGCAGTCTTCAGGAGTCGCTCCACATTCTCTATCCATTCATCGGCATAGAGAATAACTTCAGTCCCATAGAATTCCAGGGGTTTAAGGTTCTTGAAGTCCTTGGCACTTCCTGGCCTCTTGTGTGGTACCTCCTGGGAGCGAAGAGCATCCGAAAGGCTAGTTCGTAGCAGGGTAGTCTGTTCCTTCTAGGATTCTATAAGTCCCTGGAATACTCCGAGTAGTTGTGCCCCATCCATAGTAACTGCCGGAGTAGTTGGAGGCGGAGGGAGTGCAAGAGTTTCAGGCACAGTCTGCTCGGCGGGTTCGGATATGCCTCCTACAATATTCCTTGTCTGAACCATTCTGAAAGATTAAGGGATAGGAAGATTAAAATAGATTACTTAGAAATCAAGGGCGATAGAAAAGTTGACTAGGAATGATATCAAGATTTGAAATAAAAGATCCTATTCTGTGAATGAGCTTTTTCCTAAAATCCTCAATCTTGTTGCAGGCCTGTTCGGTCCCTAAGTAGAAACCGAACAATTTAGTCGTTTAGACCTGCATGGGCCACCATAAAAATGTGTCACGACCCGCACCTGGATATTCGGGCACGAGTACGTGGGTACGTCCAGCCTACGCCGGAGAGTCGGCGGTAGTACGCTGTCTAGGTCATATCCACAATTAAATAAAGATCTAGCTCATTCATAATTAATTAATCAGGCAAGATAAGAACAGGAAAAAGAATGCTAAGATTTCAAATGAATAAACGTGACAACAGATCTATTGTTATTATATAACCAGAAGTTAAATCGGGGACAAACCCGATTACTAAGATGAAAGAAAGAAAATACTAGCTAACTGGCTGACTACTCCTCAAAAGTAGTCTCCTGAGTAGGTACCGGCTCCTCAAAAGTATCACCTGCTACCTCATAGGGACCATAATAGGTGGGGGCAAAGTCCTCATCATCGCCTAATATCAACGGATCCAGTCAGGAAAGGAGCAAAGTACCAAAGCACAACAAGATTAAACTAAATATTTATGACAAGTAGTGAAAAGACTGACTAAGCATCATGATCAGAATATGCATAATAAATAGTAACAATAACTAAGAGTTAATTGCTGTAAAACAGGAATATGAGTAAAATAGGATTAATTGCTATAAACTAGGGACATGAGTAAAATATGAATATAATGAGACAGGAAAATGGAACTACAACAAGACAAGAAACTATGTGTGTAAAATTGTGTATTTTAGAATACATAGTTGGCATGTAGGGGGTTATAAGGCTAATCCGGCAATCATAGACGGCTATTAGATAGGAATAATCGAGATCCGGCTGATGGTACAGTCGCGTACCAACAGCTATTAGACAGGAAAAGGGGGAAGGGTAAACTACATGCCTCCTAGTATTCTCCCACCCGACACGAAAAGCAAGACATGAAATCCAGTATTCAAGACATAAAATCCAGTATTCTAACACTACGTGTAAACCTCCCATGGTGCTAGTAGAGCAAGGAACTAATTATCATAATATAAAGAATAAACTTGAAGTGCAGGTACTTGCCTGATGTTTGGATCCCAACTAGAGTTCTGTTCTCGGGAAAAATTTCCAGAAATGATTCCGGATGATGAAATAAACATTACCATCATGCTCAGAAGATATCAAATAGCTAGAAACGCCTGTCCTTGAGACCAATTTGGAGACAAGGGCAAAAACGACAATTTCGGGTCAAAACGGGGTCCGCATGTGGGCCCGCTTTGCACCGAAAAAATGTGTCAGGGTCAAAGGTCTCCAAATTCACCAAACTTAGTGTCAACAGGTCAGGAACGATGATACGAACCCAACGGAACTTCCAGAATTGGATTCCGATGAGCCGATCACAAAATCGCCCGTCGAGCGGGGCCTGTGGGGCCCACGACACGCGATTTCGTCAACGTTCTCAGAATCGAACCAAACTTGGGTCACAGGACCAGCGTATCGCTACGAGTCCAATGGTGCAAGTTTAATTTCGATCCGACGTGTATACAGAAAGTTAGGGCGTGAATCAGAAAAGGCAGATACGGGGTGGTGTCCGCGGATACGAGTTGATCCCGGTGTGCATGCACACCCGAATCGACTTCTGCGAAATCCTACACGTCCGTATCGACGGTGCGCACGTATCTGTGAAGACCGTGCGCGACCAAGTCATCCCGTTTGGCGGAGCGTACACAGTTTCGGGGTGAATCGGGTCGTTATTTCTTATTTTTGGATCGCGGTGTGCGATCACCACAGGACGCGATGCCCCGAGCGGTTTGTCCGAGCACCGAGAGGGTCATACAGGCTTCGTAACGCAATTTACGGAATTGAAAATGGGGCAGCGGGGAGAAAATTATACGTACCTGAACAGGGCTCGAGAAACTAGGATTTCTCGTGTTCGTGTCGTGTCCGACACGCCAACACAGGGATTTGGGAATTAGGGTTAGGGTTAGGGTTAGGGTTCCCTGGATGCTGCGGCGGGTGGCCGGCCGGAGGCGCGTCGGAGAGGGGCTGGGGCGGCTCGTCGGCTGCTGTCGGGGTCGAGGGCGGCGTCGGAGCGGAGGGACGGCCGGAGGCGGCTGCTCGAGTGGGAGGAGGAAGGAGAGGGGAGGCCGAGGGTGCTGCGGCGGTGGCGAGGTACTGGAGGAGAGGAGGACGGCGGGGCTAGGCGGAGCGGAGCTGGGCACGGCACTGGCGGGGGTGTCGGTGAGCGACGGAGCGGCGGGTGGAGTTCTGGGGGAGGGATGGCCGGAGTCGAGGGGCCTGGGGGCTTTTTATAGGGCGGAGAGGGAGGTCTGGGCGGCCGGAGAAGGCAGAGAACGTGTCGTCGAGGCCGGGCGGGGCGGAAGAGGGGGTCGTGGGGGGGCTGGCCGCCAGAGGCGGCGGAAAATGCGACGCCGGAGCGGGGGACCGGATCGTGGGGAGGAGACGGGTCAGCCGGGTCGGGCGGCGGCGGATCGGGTCTGGCTGACCCGACCCGACCCGGTAAGTCAGGCTGGGCCGCGGGGCTGGGCTGGGCCCAATGGGCCAGGGTGCTGGGCCGGTTTACGGGCTGGGCCGGGCTGGTTTAAACAAAAATATAATAATAATAATAATAATTAACAAATAAATAAATAGTTTTTAGGTGTTTTAAATTAGGTCCGGGGCCCAATAAATTCCAGAAAAATTACCCTAAGTCCAGTTTTTCATTTTTACACCCAAAAATATTATTTGCATAATATTTTAATATTATTTATTAACAATAAAAACATTATTTAATAATTAGAACCCTGATTTTAATTACAGAAAATTCCAGAAAATTGTAAAAATTCCTAATTTAATATTTTTTGAAAAATCAGGGGTTTACAAGAACTTAGAGGCCCATACACCCATTTAGTTAACTTTAGACTTAGACAAGAAATTAGTATGACAACTGTAGAGGCACAACACCGATCTTCCTGGTGAACTTAAATTATTCGGTACATTCCTCCATCATAATCAAGCGTCCTCATATTTTTACTATATCATGTTGCTATTATAGCCTAGTTTTGCAAGCTTATTCTTTTATTGAGCTTGTTCATGACATATGTATTATTGGGGGCCCAGACTAATACATTATCTAAATCAGAATCAGTGCATTATGGTCTGATCAACCTTAGTGCATTTGATTCGCTCTTCGTATCACTACTTTATGTGGATTGAGATATAGTTGACTCAACTTATTAGACGAATATAATTTCCTTCTAGACTGGTCAGAGCATATCATGTCAGGTACATAACTATTCTGATATGATCTTTCGAGTAGGAATTTACCAAAATAAGATTTCAATCCACAACTGTCTTGGCAACTCCCTCTCAAATTTTCTAATCCCTTTAAATCTTGTACTCATACTCTATCACCTCCTCCTTGAACTCTTTATTGTTGTTTTCCGTCTTTTCCTATTTCGAAAAGATGAACGTTCATGCTTAGTATAAGTTTGATGCACGGATAATACTAAGATGTACCCCATAGGCCAAGCACCCATAATGACAAATATGGAAGCGCAGGCACAGGAAATTGTAGATACAGGCACGACCTTTAGTTATATTTATCATTGCATACTCATAACCCCCCTTTATGACATGAGATCTTAGGTGCATAGTAGACGTAGAATTATATATATGGTGGTTTAGCAGTTAGGAGGATGTATTGATATTCTACCCAGATGACATACACGCAATGCTAATAGATAACGCGAGTAGCAGTAGTAGTACTCTTTTTCTATCACCATCTTGCCCCCCTGGGGTGGCTCACCTTCTCTTCTATATCCATTCCTTATCTCGTGCTTAACTTTTCCTATCATAGTCGTATCCTTTCGTGCCATTATGAATTATTTGAATTACCTTAATCTCATCCTTATTTTGTTAGTTAAAAACATAAATGGTTTACTAAATGATTAATAACTAAAGGATGAGTTCTTAAGAATAACCCTTATGTATATGCACTATAGCAATATATGTATTCTTTATTAGTTTAACCCTTAAGTAGCATCATTTAGCTAATAAAAATTTGTTGGATTGTTTGAAATAGATCATACTCTTAATAGTTTTATAAAGTTAGCCCATACCTAAAGTATTTTCCTAAAACTTAGACTATGCCTAGGAAAGAGTTGAAGGAACTTGTTACGAACTGACAACTATGATAATTCGCTGGCGAAGTAGCGACAGCTGCAGCTAGACCGTTATAGTAAAGTAGTCAAAGTATTTGCAGACATATTGGTCAGGTGGCATGGCAGTATTAGACTACGATACTTGACGGTTACAAAAAAAAATCATGGTTATGAGATTCCAGACAGGTATCCCAAGATTCTCGACCCAATAAATAAATTCGTCTAACAACCTAGACAATAGCCATAAGAGACTTTGACTACTAGTAGAATTCTTGTAAGTTGGGTAGTATAGACGAGTTAGAGGAAAAATAGAATAGAGAATGGACAATAAATGAGTAGTGTTAAGGTAACTGACCATGACTTTTAGGAAGCACTGTTAGATAGCAATATAGTGTAATAGCTATAGTGATTATTATGAATATGGGTTAGTGTCAATTTCGAGGATAAATTTTTTGTAAGTTGGGTAGAATATAAAATCCCATATTTTTAAATATTATTTAATTAATTAGTTTTTTAATTATTTATATTGTTTTGTATTTATTTAGATAATAAACATGTAGTGATTTAAATACCTAGATAAATATTCATTTAGAGTTATTGCACCAAATTTATTATTTTTATTTTAGGAATAATTTTAGAAGGGTGATTGAATTTTGTAGAATTTATTTTGGGTACGAATGTATTTTTATATGCCTCAAATATATGTGCAAATAAATAAATAGTGTAATAATAATCATAATATAAATTAATAATAATAAGTGTAATAATAATAATAATAATAATAATAATAATAATAATAATAATAATAATAATATTATTATTATTATTATTATTATTATTATTAGTAATAATAGAAATGAAATATAAAAGAAAAGAAAAGGAATAAGAAATAGAAAAAGAAAAAAAAACAGTAAACCCCCCCCCCGCTGTTCAGCCCACGACCCAGGGAAACAACCCCCCCCCACGCGTGAGACCCCCCCGGCTCCCTTTCTCTCATTCTCTATATATATACATATATTTCTAATAACCCTAACCCTAACCTACTCACCTCAACCTCCGCCACCGGATACTACCGCGCACCGCCAGCAGCCGTCGCTCGCACGGCCGCGCGTCACCGTGGACGCAGCTGCAGATCACAGCGACGAACCCCTGTTCGAGCGCTGATTCCCGCCTTCTCGCTCAACCAAATTTGGATTCGACTTTGCTGGTACGATCATGACCTATCCCTCTCTAAATTGCATAGATTAGTTTCCATCGTTCAGCTCTAAACCCTAGGTAAAAATCGATGCCAAGTCAAGAAAAAATCACATCATTTAATTTCAGAAAAACTGTTGTAACCACCCCTGTTTAAAGACTCGTATCTTCCACTACAGAGATCAAAACTTAGAAATTTCTTTTCCTATGTGAAGACCACCTAACCTAAATTATTTTTTATTAATTATATTATTTTAATTGGTGTTATATGCTGAATTAAGTTAGGTTAAAAATTACTAAAAACCTGATTTTGAAACCTTCAGAATTTGCGATACAGAGTACGCTTCATCAAATGGGACCGCTCTGTCGTATAACAATTGCACCAAAAGGCGTGTATGGTATGTCAAGACATGTGGACTTTCGCGGAAACTGATTCGGACGCATGTGCGCATCGGAATCAACATATATCCGCAAAAAGTCTTCGTATCGTGACGTTTGCAAAATTATGTACCATTTAGTGTACGCTCATCAGAATACGACAAAACTTACACCATTGGACTCGTGGTATCATACTGGTCCTGTGACCCAAGTTTAATGCAATTCTGAAATAGTTGACCGAGCCATCTATTTGCGGGTCCTACGGTTGACTTTTTGGACAAATTTGTGTTCGGCTCACCGAAATTAAAAATTGGACATACCGTTGAGTTTGTACTGACATTTAGAGCTCGTTTGACCTATAATTTTGTCCCATTTAGAGACCTTTATCCCTGGCATGCTTTTCGGTATAAAGTGGCCAACATTTGGACCCCGCTTTGACCCGAAATTACCGTTTTGCCCTGTGTCCAAATTAGACAAAGGTTGTATTTTCTTGCTATCTCACTTATTTTGGGAATGTTGGTGATATTTATTTTAGCATCCGGAGACGTTCATTCTGAGGCCATAGTTTCTGATCCTGTGTGCTTGACTCCTGGACGTTATACTTTGCAGCTCTCGTATACCTTGCCAAATTGTTTACAGTACTTTGCATGCTTATTATATTTCTGTATATTTATTGCATGTGTAGTTTCTTTCAGTCATCACTATATATTAGATATGTTGACACACACTTGACACTTAGTATCATGATAGGATAATCAATAGGCGTATGGGCTATAACCACTCTGGTAAACCGTAGTATCTAGCACGACTACGGTAGTGTATCGTGCTGGTCGCTACCCCCATGGTATGTCAATTTTTTGAGTCACGATGGTCGCGCGGTATGACGATTTCTGATGTCCCTGCCGTGTGTGTGAGTTGTGAGATTTAGATCAAGTAGCCTACCTATGCCCTTACGTCGAAAAGTTGTCCTCATTTTGCATTCATATAGATTGTCTTGTACAACGTACTTATTTATTTTCTATCTATTATGCATGTTTACTGTATTCAAATTGGCATGCTCTTATGTATCTTGTTACGTCCCTCTGAGGACCTGATCCCTTTTCAGGTGTAGACGATCATGACTATTCGCAAGAGCACGGATCAGGACTTGCTACTTCGTTATCTTTTGAGGAGATCTTCTCTTCGAGTCTCTTTGTCCAGTAGATGTACTTATTTTATTTCTCTTATATTCTAATTGGTAGTGGATTTGTCTTCGCCCAACTACTTGCTCTTATCAAGCATTTTATACTTGATTCAGTTATATAGTTAATTGGTTATTTGATTCTGTGGATCAGATTTAGTTATGCCCTGTGACTTATGATAATTATATACCACTTGTGAATTATTATTCATAATACAGCGTACGTATGCCTTATGGTTTCCATATATTGGAGTCTCCATATACATACGGCTGGCATGCTTACGTATTCCTAATCCTACGTATTTTGGGACTGGGGCATGACAACTATATAACTGTATCAAGTATAAAATGTTTGATAAGAACAAGTACTTGGGTGGAGACAAATACACTACCAACTAGAATATAAGAGAAACCACATAAGAATATCTAATGAACCATGAGACTCGAAGAGAAGACCTCCTGGAAAGAGATAAGTAGCAAGTACTGATCCGTGCTCCTGTGAATAGTCGAGATCGTCTACACCTGGAAAGGGACCAGGTTCTCAGAGGGACGTAACAAGATACATAGAAGCATACCAATTTGAATACAGTAAACATGCATAATAGACAGAAAATATATAAGTACGCTGTACAAGACAATCTATATGAATATGCATAATGAAGACAACTTTTCAACGTATGGGCATGGGTAGGCTACTCGATCTAAATCTCACAACTCAAACACACATGGCAGGGACATCAGAAATTAATATACCTCGGGGGCAGCGACCAGCGCGACACACTACCGTAGTGCGTGGTAGATACTACGGTTTACCAGAGTTGTTATAGCCCATACGCCTACTGATTGTCCTCCCCTCCCACGATACTATGTGTCAAGTGTGTGTCAACATATATATAGTATATAATTATGACTGAAAGAAAAATACATATACAATGAATATATAAAAATATAATAAGCATACAAAGTACTGTAAGAAATTTGGCAATGTATCTTGCCTGGCAAGAGAGCTGCAAAGTGTAACGTCCAGGAGTCAAGCACACAGGATCAAAAACTATGGCCTCATAATGAACCTCTCTGGATGCTGAAATAAAAATTACCAACGTTCCCAGAATAAGCGAGATAGCTAAAAAATACTACCCTTTCGTCCAATTTGGACACAGGGGTAAAACGGTAATTTTGGGTCAAAGTGGGATCCACATGTGGCCTACTTTGCACCAAAAAGCATGTCAGGAGTAAAGGTCTCTAAACGGGACAAATTATAGGTTAAACCAATTCTAAACGTCATTACGAACTCAATGGTACGTCCAATTTTGGATTTCAGTAAGCCGAACATAAATTTGCCCAAGAAGTCAACCGTAGGGCCCGTAAATAGGGGGCTTGGTCAACTATCTCAGAGTCGCATGAAACTTGGGTCACAGGACCAGCGTGATTCCACAAATCCAATGGCATAAGTTTTATCGCATTCTGACGAGCATACACTAAATAATGCGATGTTTTGCAAAAGTCGCAATACGTGGCATTTTTACGGATACGGGGTGATTCTGACGCGCACACACGTCCAAATCAGTTTTTGTGAAAGTTCACACGTTTGGACATACCATACGCATCTTTTGGTGCAACTGGTATGCGATACGGCAGTCCCGTTTGGCAGAGTGCGCTCCGTATCACAAATTTTATCAATTTAAAAATAGGTTTTTGTGAGTTTTTAACCTAATTTAATTATGCATATAACACCAAATAAAATAATATAATTAACAGGAATTAATCTTGGTTATATGGTCTTCACATAGCAAAAAAAATCTAAGTTTGGATCTCTGGGGTGGGAGATATGAGTCCATAAACATGGGTCATTACAGTATTTTTTTGAAGTTAAAGTTATAGTTTTTCTCCAACTTGGTATCGGTTTTCACCTAGGGTTATGCACTGATCGGAGGAAACTAATATACAGAGTTGAAAGAGGGATAGGTCATGAACATACCGGTGAAGATGGAGTCAAATTTGGTTGAGCGATGGAGTAGAAATCAGGACGGGAAGGAAGGTTCGTCGCTGCTATTTTTTGTGTGGGGTGCTCGCGATCGCGGATGCGACGTTGAGCGACGGGCGGCTTTCGACGGCGGCGTGGGGGCTCCGGTGGTCGGCGGCAGGTCGAGGACGGCGTCGTGGATGGGTCAAAGATAGATTAAGGTTAGGGTTTTGTGGGATTAAGTTATATATATAGGTAGATAGCAGGTTAAGGGTGTAACTCGCGGTGTAAGTCTGCTGCTTCTGCTGGCGGGTTTTAGCCGCGGGGAACTAGCAGCGGTTTGGGGCTATTGGTTTTAGGATTATCGCATTTGCTTAAAGGCTTTTAGTGGTTAATAGTTTTGAGTATTTAAGGAATTAGTATTAAGGGTTAAGGGTTATGGTTTTAGTAATTAAGGCTTTTATTCTATTTTCTTTATTCAATTACTTATATATATATATATATATATATATATATATATATATATATATATATATATATATATATATATATATATATATATATATATATGGTATAAAAAAACCAAAAAAATGTATTAGTATATTCTAAAATTCTTCCATCCTTCTACAAAGTCTCCTATATAAAATAGATTAAGGTAAATTAATAGTTTTGCTCTACAAATTCTAAATGCATCTTTACCTAATAATTAAATCCAATAAATTATATCTTTCTAATATACTAATTAATAATGTAATTAAATTAATAATTAATAAATACTTTATAATGTTTTAAAATTAGGGATTTTACATCCACGAACGATGACACAGATAGTAATTCATATACATTTCTAGATACTTTTACAAAAATGAATAGACATCGTTCAAGTATATACTCATCGTTAAATACAGTCCATGTACTGATACTCCTAGTCCTAGCATATATACTCAGAAATACCCAATTATGTTATACACCTACTCATCTATACACAATTAAGAATACTCAAGTATATGTCATGTTGATAACAGATTTGGGGAGCAACACTGTAAGCAGAGAGATGGGGTAAGGTTGTTGAACACACCATCTGCACAAACCTGACTGTGCATATTTGATTTGAACATGAGTGTTGCAGCAGACTTCATAGGGTCTGTGCACACAATCGTACAAAGCTAGGTACGACATTAGATATAAGTTGTGAATAAGATTCACTCGAGTTGATCATACTACAACTAAGGGCTTAATGTTAGTCTAGTTTGGTATTAGTAGTACACTGATGGGCCTTCGGTTAGTGCCTTCAGTAGGAAGGTATTGATGTATATATTATAGGGAATATCAGTAGTGGCGACATTAGTTTTCAGTCTACTGTATTTATGTACAACTATGTATGTATCACTGGCTGATGAATGTATCAGTTAGATGCATTATTAGTGAATGCTAGTTAGTAATTATCAGCTAGGGTAAAGTTTAGATTTTAGTTATTTGAGTTAGATATCAGGTTAGAATATCAGACATCAGTTAGAGTAAGCTAAGTTTATCTAGTTTGTCTTGTTTCATCTAGCATTAGTATTAATATTAAGTTGGTATTAGTTATATTAAGTTAGTAGCAGTTATTGTAAGTAAGTCATGATAGTATAAGTTATGTACTAATTGTATAATATTAAACATATGTCAGAGAGAAAGCGAGAGAGAGAGAGAAAGGTTTAGGGTCCCTCTGTGACAGTCTGTGTCATGTCAGTGTCAGTATTTGTATGTTGTGTCAGTGTCAGTGTCATGTCGTGTGCATCTGTGTGTCTGTGTGTGTGTGTGTGTGTGTGTGAGAGAGAGAGAGAGAGAGAGAGAGAGAGAGAGAGAAATAGGGTTAGGGTTAGGGTTAAGGTTTACACCCACTGTGACAGTTTGTATCGTCTGTGTTAGTGTATGTGTGTCATGTCTGTGTCAGTGTCATGTCGTGTGCATCTGAGAGAGAGAGAGAGAGGAAGAGAGAGAGAGAGAGAGAGAGAGAGAGAGAGAGATCGGGTTAGGGTTAGGGTTTACATCCTCTATGACAGTCTGTGTCGTGTCTGTGTTAGTGTGTGTATGTGTCGTGTCAGTGTCAGTGTCATGTCATGTGCATCTATGTGTGTGTGTGACAGAGAGAGAGAGAGAGAGATCAGGTTAGGGTTAGGGTTAGGGTTAGGGTTAGGGTTAGGGTTTACACCTTCTGTTACAGTATGTGTCGTGTCTGTGTCAGTATATATGTGTCGTGTCAGTGTCATATCGTGTGCATTTGTGAGAGAGAGAGAGAGAGAGAGAGAGAGAGATTTAGGGTTTACCTAGAGGAGGAGGAGGAGAAGAAGAATGAGGAGGGGGGTGCCGGAGTAGGTGGCTGTGGAGGATGTCGGAGGGTACACTTCACCGGAGGGGGGGGGGGGGAAGGGGGGAGTTTTTAAAAAATTAGGGGAAGTCTTCGACAGAAGGGTGGAATTGAAACCTATATTACAATTTTAGCAACGTTTAACGACGTCAACTTATGACGTCGTTAATAGAGATAGTTTGTGTCACGACCCGTACCCGATGTAAGGATACTAGTCGGAAACAACGTCCAGCCTACGTCGCAGAATCGGCGGTAGAACGCTGTCTAGATAGTCTATCTAACATAAAATGAACCACCAATAATGATAGTATACTCAATCACAGAACTAAGATAGAATGAGCACGAATCAGATGAGAATAGAATAGTCACAATACAACTCATGAGTTTAAAATAATACATCAATGAGTCTTGAAGAGTAACAAAAATAAGCTGGAGACAAATCCAGTATAAAAGAATACTACCATACTACAAAGCTATACTCCAGGGTCAACTGTCTCAGTTGGGATAAGTTCCTCTTGAGCCAGGGTCTCAGAATCTAAACCCACAATATCCTGGGGTCCATAATAGGTAGGGTACTCCTCAGTGTCATCTGGAAAAATATATCCAGTCAGGAAAGGAGCAGAGTACATCTCTAACAGCAGTTCTAATCCATGATAAAAACTATGTAACAGTAAATAGTTGTGGATAAACAAGATGCACAAAATAGATACAAGAGATATATAGACAATAAGGAAATACTGGAAAGAAATACAATAATGAACAATATGCCAATGAAATAATAATACTAATGACTAAGTGTGTGAGTATTAGCTTAACATGTGATCGGCTTAGGCAAGATACAATGCGGCCTGGCTAATCATACGTGCGGTGCATGATCAACACTATTCGCTTACCAATACTTTATTCAATAGGGATTTGATCACATATCCATACTAATACTCCCCACCCCCAACTGGTATAATAGATCCAACCACGGTATGCTATGGCACTAGATTCCCCAAGAAGAGAGCGACTCCTCCCGAAAATTGGTGTCTGTACATGTACAAGATAACCAATAAAACAATACTTGCACCATATACACCATATACCAAGGAATAACATCTCATGACGAGATCCGGATATACCAATCCGTGTAACCATAGTGTCAAGAGAAACATGTATATCTACACTAGATACAACGAACATAGAGGATATCATAAATAAGAAACTATCAGAGAATGTACTCGCCTGAAGTCCAAAGAACAGTCTCACAGATGTCTGACTCGGTACCTCGAAGACCTAGATATAGAATACCACATTAATACAAGGTCCCGGAAAGAGAACAAGTCAAACTAGTCAACTTCTAGGTCAATAAATAAATTCTAAGTTAAAAGTCAACTATGGTCAACTCTAAAATCAACTAAAGTCAAACATGGTCAAACAAAGGTCAACCTCACAAGAAATCTATATAAATAATATATATAGAAATAAAATACAACAATTTGGAATCAAGGTCTTGATCCCAATTGGTACCCACACAAAGTATAAATAATATACACTCTAATATAAATTATATACAAACCAATATTTACACAAATTATATAATATATTACTACTAGTATTATACCTCACAAAAGCACATATATATATAAGATATATAAATCAAAATACATATATATATATAAAACAATTTAATAACTATATACTTATATATATATATATATATGTATATATATGTATATATATATATATATATATATATATATATATATATATATATATATATATATATATATATATATATATATATATATATATACATATAAACTTACATAATTAAATATCAATAGTTACATAACACATGCACATATTAATGTACATATTTTACATGGCTAGAAGCACACATAAAAATACATTCATTAATATACAAATAATTACATAATAATTATAATTAATATAATTACTCATTTAAACACATAAATATTTTTATAAAATATTTATATATAATTTATTTTATTAACAAGTTGTAACATATATAAATGCATGTAAAGAAAGCTACATATATATTTATACATCATAATAAAATACATAAAAATATAGATCTATGCTACAACATCATAATAAATACACTAAAATAATATTTAATATATATATATATTTACTAATTATAAATGAAGAATTTAAATCATAAGTAATTAAATCTACACATAAATACACCAAATTGGAAAGTTTCACACCGTATCCCACTAGATCTAGGATACGCATGCGACACGAGTCCAACACACAACCAATTGCACCCCGAAGGACACAAACAAGTCACAAATAATATTTATGAATAAATCAAAGTGTCAAAAGTAGATCTATGTGTCCGTGTCAAAATATGACATGTTCAAAGCCCCGTGTCGGAGAAAACCCCCAAAATGACACGTATCACCAAATAGTTGGGATACGAACCACATGTACCCAAATATGGATACGACACAAGCCCCAAACACATAAGCACATGCCCAATTGATCTATAGGATCAATTGACACACACAACAAAATGTAAATTCGGAATTCCAACAAAATTGACACAAAAAGCACCATAACTTTCTCCATGGGTCTCCTATGAACATAAAACAAAGTCCTATGGGTAGTACATACATATAGGTTGATTTTACATAATTAAATCTCAGATTTAGAAGCTATTTTAATGGAAAAAACTGAATTATACCTATTGGGAGATGGATTCCCAATGAAACCTCCAATTGAGATGAACTTGCTTCCAAATTGTAGATCCTTGCTCCTCTTTGTAGATCCTTGCTTCCTTCTTCTAGATACTTGCTTCCTCCTTCTCTAATGGTGAATTGGGAAGAATTTGGAATGAATTTGGTAGGAAATTGGAATGGGAATGGAGGGAATTTGGGAGTGGGAAATTCTAGATCTAGATTTGGAATGAGAATGAGAGGAGAGAGAAATTTCTCCCCTCTTTTAATAGGCCAGCCTTGCCCCTCTCCTAAGCAATTGTAAAATGTCCAATGTACCCCTTGGGGCCTCCCATGAAGAAATAATTAAGGAAGGAAGCTTCTAGTCTAATCACTTAATTAATTTAATCCATCTCCTTAACTATGGGCTTTCTAAATGGGCCAAATCTAACTATTTAATTCATGTTGGTCCATGGGTCCAAACTAAAATAGTTGGGTCTACTAAAATAAGTCCAAAATAATTAAATAACATCCAACAACAATTAAATAATACAACAAAAATTATTTATCATGCACAATATTTATTTAAATAGGAAATTACTAAAATACCCTTTTTTCTAAAGTGTGGTAGTGACAAGTCTACCCTCCTTAAAATAATTTTATCCTCGAAATTTAAAGATGAAAACTACCCCCAGAAAATCACAGAACAGAACTAAAGAATCACAACTAACTAATGAACAAAACATAACAATGAACAGAACATAGCTAGAGAATTAACATACCTCAAGGTACAAACAAATATGGATAACGCTCTCGCATGTCATCCTCTCTCTCCCAGGTAGACTCCCCCGGAGAGTGATGCCTCCATGCGACGCATACCAAAGGAATAGTCTGGTTCCTCAGCACCTTCTCTCTTTGATCCAGAATCTCAACTGGCTGCTCTGGATAGCTAAGAGTAGGGCCCACCTCTATCTCTAAGTGATCCAATACATGACTAGGATCTGCCACGTATCGTCTCAACTGTGACACATGAAACACGTTGTGCACTCCCTCCAATGCAGGTGGTAAGTCTAGTCTATAAGCAACTGCACCGACCCTCTCTAGAATAATGAAAGGTCCGATGAATCGCGGACTAAGCTTTCCGCCTCCACCGAAGCGAATCGTGCCTCGTGTCGGAGAAATCCTCAGAAACACCAAACCACCCACCTAGAACAAAACACCATCTTAAGAACTTAATCTATAACAAACAAGAACAAGCACAAACAAAATCTAAACTATACCTCAAACTCCAAAGGTCTCCGATGGCTATCGGCCCAATGCCGCTGTCTGTCTTGCGCCACTCGAAGTCTGTCTCTGATCAACTGAACCTTCTCCGCTGCATCCACAACCATCTCTGGCCCAAGCAAAACTCTCTCTCCAACATCGTCCCAAGACAAAGGAGTACGACACCTTCGACCATATAGAGCTTCAAAAGGTGACATCTTTATACTGGCCTGATAATTGTTGTTGTAAGAAAACTCTACCAAATGGAGATGGTCCTCCCAAGAACCCCCAAAATCTAGTACACAAGTGCGCAACATATCCTCGAGAGTCTGGATAGTCCTCTCTGACTGCCCATCTGTCTGGGAATGATATGCAGTACTGAACTTGAGCTGAGTGCCCAAACTCTCCTGCAAACTCCTCCAGAAATGAGAAGTGAAACAACTATCCCGATCTGAGACTATGCTGACGGGAACTCCATGTATCCTAACGATCTGCCTCACATACATCTATGCCAGCTTCTCCATAGACAAACCCACCTTGAAAGGCAAAAAGTGGGCCGACTTGGTCAACCTATCAACAATGACCCAAATCGTGTCTTTCCCTCCTGGAGATCGTGGAAGTCCGGACACAAAATCCATAGTAATGTGTTCCCACTTCCACTCTGGAATGGGTAATGGCTGAAGTAAACCTCCTGGCCTCTGCCTCTCGGCTTTTACCTACGGGCACACCAAGCATCTAGATACAAACTGTGCCACTTCCCTCTTCATGCCATACCACCACACACTCTCTCGCATATCCCGATACATCTTGTTAGCACCCAGATGTATGGAATACTGAGAGCGATGCGCTTCCTGCAACACTTTCTCGTGCAACTCCCCACTAGGCACACACAATCTAACTCCATGCCTCAACGATCCATCCTCTGCAATAGTGAAATCATCCTCCAATCCTGTCCTCACTTGAGCTCTGATACTCCTCAAAGATACATCATCATACTGTGCTGCCTTGATCCTGTCCATCAAATCTGAGTGTATCTGCAATCCCCACATCTGTATAGCATACCCAGGAACAATCACCTCAATGCCCAAGCTCTCCAAGTCCTCCAACAAATATCGATCCTGCGTTAAGAACATAGCTACCGGATACCTGCTCAAAGCATCGGCAACTACAATGGCTTTCCCAGGATGATATTGCAAAGAGATATCAAAATCCTTCATCAGTTCCAACCATCGACGCTGCCTCATGTTCAACTCCTTTTGCGTGAAAACGTAATTCAAGCTTTTGTGGTCTGTGAAGATCTCTACAAGCTCTCCGTACAAATAATGTTTCCACAACTTCAGAGCGAAGATGACGGCTGCCAACACTAAATCATGGGTAGGATAGTTCTTTTCATGAGGACACAATTGCCTGGATGTATAGGCAATCACTTTCCCATGCTGCTGAAGAACACAACCTAAACCCTTCTCTGATGCATCACTATAAATAGTAAAACCTCCGGACCCTGATGGCAACGTTAAAATAGGAGCAGACGTCAACCTCTTCTTCAACTCTTCAAAAGCAACCTGGCAATCCTCCGTCCAAACAAACTCCACATCCTTACTTGTGAGTCTGGTCATCGGCTCGGCAATCCTCGAAAAATCTTGCACAAACTTCCTGTAGTAGCCTGCCAATCCCAAGAAACTCCTGATCTCTGCTACCGAACTCGGAGTCTTCCAAGATTCTACTGCTGAAATCTTCTTCGGATCTACTGAAATACCATCACCAGTCACAACATGCCCCAAGAATTCTACCTTGTCCAAAAAAAACTCACATTTGGACAACTTCCCATACAACTTCTCCTTCCTCAGCACATCCAACACAATCCTGAAATGCTCCTCATGCTCCTCCGGTGTCCTCGAATATATGAGTATGTCATCGATGAACACCACCACGAACTTGTCAAGGTACTGGTGGAACACCTTGTTCATCAAGTTCATAAATACCGCCGGTGCATTAGTCAAACCAAACGGCATCACCATAAACTCGTACTGACCATACCGAGTTCTAAATGCAGTCTTCGGTATGTCCTCCGGCTTCACCTTCACCTGATGGTAGCCTGATCTCAAATCTATCTTAGAAAATACCTTCGCACCACTCAACTGATCAAACAGATCATCAATCCGTGGCAAAGGATACTTATTCTTGATAGTGAGATTATTCAAAGCCCTGTAATCAATGCACATACGTACCGATCCATCCTTCTTCGGTACAAACAATACCGGGGCTCCCCATGGTGAAGAACTCGATCTGATAAACCCCTTATCCTGCAATTCGTCCACCTGCTTCTTCAACTCGACCAGCTCGCTGTTGTTTACTCTATAGACATGTTGCGAAATTGGTTCTGCACCTGGCACCAAGTCTATAGAAAATTTAACATCTCGATCTGGTGGCAATCCTGGCAATTCCTCAGGAAACACATCCAAGAATTCTGCTATCAACGGATTCGGTAACTCCTTGTCTTCCACCATAGCTCCACAAATAATGCCTTTCCCCTGCTCCGCAGCTCCTCTAGCAAACTCGAACTCTGGCTCTCCTGGCGAACCAAACAAAACTCTACCTCCTCTACAGTCTATGCTAGCACGGTGCCTACTCAACCAATCCATCCCAAGTACAATATCGTAGCTCGGAAGTGGCATTACAAGTAGACACGCACTCAACTCCCGTCCTCCCAGAGTAACTCTCCGATCTTTGCAAATATCATTAACCAGGATAATACCTCCCCCGGTCATGATCTTGCAAGTCCTAAGCAAAGACTCAGCTACCAAACCATGCTTCAGAGCAAAAGAAATAGATACAAAACTATAGGAAGCACCACTATCAAACAAAGCTAAAGCTGGAATGGAATCAAGAAGAATAGAACCTGCGATAACATCTCCGGTGGGTTCCTTCTCTTCGACGGTCATAGCAAACGCTCGTCCCTGCCGAGCACCTTCCTGCTGTTGATGCTGGACAAAATGCTGCTACTGTGTCGGAAGCGGTCCCCTCGGCTGTGCTGCAGGTGGTCTCGTCTGTGTCCTCGGAGCTGGAGCTGCTCCCTGAACTGCACGACGAGGATACTCCCTCGATTGATGCCCTTCAGTACCACAATACAAACAAACTCCTAGCCTCCTCCTGCAAACTTCCCAGATGTGGCCAGGCTTCTTGCAAAAGTTGCATGGAGCTTGCTGTAACTGTCTCTGCTACTGAGGTGCCTGGTGAAAAGGCGCTCTAGCTGGAGTCTGGTTCTGCTGTGGCTGCTGGAAAGGTCTGGACTAGAAATGAGGATGTTTGGCAGATACTGCACTGCCGTTGGCCCCCAGAAAAGAATCACGGTCTCTCTTGGTCTTCAAACCCAGATCCCGCTCAACCTTGCGTGCCTCCGCAAGTATCTCCGAGTATGTCTTATAAAAAGATGGAATGAGGATCAATATGGCACAAGATGTAAGACATCAAGGAAAGGACAGTTTAAGGGATCAAGTATCAATGTCAAAGGAGAATAGTTGAATCAAAAGAATTTTCCTAGATGTGATTGAGTATCTCAGCCTATATCCTATATCCTATTGCAGGCTCGCAGTAGTACAACTAAGTTATCGCACTACCACGACATCACATACTTGTGAAGCTAGACCTGTATGGGCCACCACCAAAAACGTGTCATGACCCGTAACCGATGTAAGGATACTAGTCGGAAACAACGCCCAGCCTACGTCGCAGAATCGGCGGTAGAACGCTGTCTAGATAGTCTATCTAACATAAAATGAACCACCAATAATGATAGTATACTCAATCACAGAACTAAGATAGAATGAGCACGAATCAGATGAGAATAGAATAGTCACAATACAACTCATGAGTTTAAAATAACACATCAATGAGTCTTGAAGAGTAACAAAAATAAGCTGGAGACAAATCCAGTACAAAAGAATACTACCATACTATAAAGCTACACTCCAGGGTCAACTGTCTCAGTTGGGATAAGTCCCTCTTGAGCCAGGGTCTCAGAATCTAAACCCACAACATCCTGGGGTCCATAATAGGTAGGGTACTCCTCAGTGTCATCTGGAAAAATATATCCAGTCAGGAAAGGAGCAGAGTACATCTCTAACAGCAGTTCTAATCCATGATAAAAACTATGTAACAGTAAATAGTTGTGGATAAACAAGATGCACAAAATAGATACAAGAGATATATAGACAATAAGGAAATACTGGAAAGAAATACAATAATGAACAATATGCCAATGAAACAATAATACTAATGACTAAGTGTGTGAGTATTAGCTTAACATGTGATCGGCTTGGGCAAGATACAATGCGGCCTGGCTAATCATACGTGCGGTGCATGATCAATACTATTCGCTTACCAATACTTTATTCAATAGAGATTTGATCACATATCTATACTAATACCCTCCACCCCCAACTGGTATAATAGATCCAACCACGGTATGCTATGGCACTAGATTCCCCAAGAAGAGAGCGATTCCTCCCGAAAATCGGTGTATGTACATGTACAAGATAACCAATGAAACAATACTTGTACCATATACACCATATACCAAGGAATAACATCTCAGGACGAGATCCGGATATACCAATCCGTGTAACCATAGTGTCAAGAGAAACATGTATATCTACACTAGATACAACGAACATAGAGGATATCATAAATGAGAAACTATCAGAGAATATACTCGCCTGAAGTCCAAAGAACAGTCTCACAGATGTCTGACTCGGTACCTCGAAGACCTAGATATAGAGTACCACATTAATACAAGGTCCCGGAAAGAGAACAAGTCAAACTAGTCAACTTCTAGGTCAATAAATAAATTCTAAGTTAAAAGTCAACTATGGTCAACTCTAAAATCAACTAAAGTCAAACATGGTCAAACCAAGGTCAACCTCACAAGAAATCTATATAAATAATATAAAAATAAAATACAACAATTTGGAATCAAGGTCTTGATCCCAATTGGTACCCACACAAAGTATAAATAATATACACTCTAATATAAAGTATATACAAACCAATATTTATACAAATAATATAATATATTACTACTAGTATTATACCTCACAAAAGCACATATATATATAAGATATATAAATCAAAATACATATATATATATAAAACAATTTAATAACTATATACTTATATATATATATATATATATATATATATACATATAAACTTACATAATTAAATATCAATAGTTACATAACACATGCACATATTAATGTACATATTTTACATGGCTAGAAGCACACATAAAAATATATTCATTAATATACAAATAATTACATAATAATTATAATTAATATAATTACTCATTTAAACACATAAATATTTTTATAAAATATTATAAATAATTTATTTTATTAACAAGTTGTAACATATGTAAATGCATGTAAAGAAAGCTACATATATATTTATACATCATATTAAAATACATAAAAATATAGATCTATGCTACAACATCATAATAAATACACTAAAATAATATTTAATATCTATATATATTTACTAATTATAAATGAAGAATTTAAAGCATAAGTAATTAAATCTACACATAAACACACCAAATTGGAAAGTTTCACACCGTATCCCACTAGATCTAGGATACGCATGCGACACGAGTCCAACACACAACCAATTGTACCCCGAAGGACACAAACAAGTCACAAATAATATTTATGAACAAATCAAAGTGTCAAAAGTAGATCTATGTGTCCGTGTCAAAATATGACATGTTCAAAGACCCGTGTCGGAGAAAACCCCCAAAATGACACGTATCACCAAATAGTTGGGATACGAACCACATGTACCCAAATATGGACACGACACAAGCCCCAACGCATAAGCACATGCCCAATTGATCTATAGGATCAATTGACACACACAACAAAATGTAAATTCGGAATTCCAACAAAATTGACACAAAAAGCACCATAACTTTCTCCAAGGGTCTCCTATGAACATAAAACAAAGTCCTATGGGTAGTACATACATATAGGTTGATTTAACATAATTAAATCTCAGATTTAGAAGCTATTTTATGGGAAAAAATAAATTATATCTATTGGAAGATGGATTCCCAATGAAACCTCCAATTGAGATGAACTTGCTTCCAAATTGTAGATCCTTGCTCCTCTTTGTAGATCCTTGCTTCCTTCTTCTAGATTCTTGCTTCCTCCTTCTCTAATGGTGAATTGGGAAGAATTTGGAATGAATTTGGTAGGGAATTGGAATGGGAATGGAGGGAATTTGGGAGTGGGAAATTCTAGATCTAGATTTGGAATGAGAATGAGAGGAGAGAGAAATTTCCCCCCTCTTTTAATAGGCCGGCCTTGCCCCTCTCCCAAGCAATTATAAAATGTCCAATGTACCCCTTGGGGCCTCTCATGAAGAAATAATTAAGGAAGGAAGCTTCTAGTCTAATCACTTAATTAATTTAATCCATCTCCTTAACTATGGGCTTTCTAAATGGGCCAAATCTAACTATTTAATTCATGTTGGTCCATGGGTCTAAACTAAAATAGTTGGGTCTACTAAAATAAGTCTAAAATAATTAAATAACATCCAACAACAATTAAATAATACAACAAAAATTATTTACCATGCACAATATTTATTTAAATAGGAAATTACTAAAATACCCTTTTTTCTAAAGTGTGGTAGTGACAGTTTGCGATGTTATAGACGTCGTTAAAAACGTCGCTAAAAATTAAAAAACTAATATCGCTAAATATATCACTAAACGTCTCTAAATTAGAAAATTCAGTGACGTTTAGCGACCTTAAAGAAGCTTATAGCAAATATTTAAAAAAAACTTAATTACAGTCGCTAAACGTCGCTATATGTCACAAACAACGACGTATAGCGACGTTTATTTTTGAGTCACTGAAATCTTTAATATTAGCGACCTTTTATTATGATGTAGCTAAAAATGTCGCTATTTCATCATATTTTGGTAGTGCATACTGTCCACTAGTCCAACCTCATTGATCTCCGTTTAGGATAAGTTATGAAGTACACGAGCTGAGCCTGATTTAATAGGACAAATGGTTCATAGCCTTGGTATTGACGCCGGTAGTTTATATCCACAAGACCATGCTTGTCTATTTTCTAATCTTGATCTTGAATCGGATTGAACCAATCACACCTGATGTCACAACCCGTACCCAAAATTTGGGCACGAGTATGTGGGTACGTCTAGCCTGTAATGCCCTGCTCCGCGTCGGCATTATGTATCAGGTGAGTGGGCAAAACTTCGTTCTCTAATTCTTGTACGCCTTAATAATAACCTGAGTTTTTGCTTGTAATATTTTCATAAGAGAATGATAGAACCTGCCTTGCATGTTAATGAACGAACTCACCTAGCTTGTCTTTGAAACGATAACTCTGCTAAACGAGAATCCTGAAATGCTTGTTTTGAGTGCATGAACATGTTCACTATCATCTATGCTTCGAGAGAACCACATTGTGCCTGAATGTGTTCAAGTGATAAGTCGGATTACCCCGTAACAAAGATTGTGTTCTGACGGTTCGTCTCGTATGCATACTAGATTTTATTTGATAATTTTCATGCATTCGTATACGGTCGGACAATGGCTTTTAGTGGAGAGCTGAACTGGATGTGTCACGACTGCTACAGAGATAGTGGAAAGCAACCATGAGTCACAACTGCCATTAGCATCAGATGAATGAGTCACTAGTATGCTGTACAACCAGCTGCCGATCCTGAGATACTCGGGGACTGCCCTTCATATAGCTAAGTTATTGTGTTGGCTTGGATAGATGACTGCCCCTAAGATTGTGCATTGTGTGTCTAGCTGTGCATTTGACCCTAGAGTCGCACGAGACACGCTGCACACACCCTGAAACATGAACGATTGTTTATCTTTCTTATTGCATATGAAACTCTGTTTTCAAACATGTTTCCAAACAATGTAAATTGACTCTGCTAGAACTGCATGAAACGAACCTAGGTAAAACTAGAAAGACCACTAGTAATGTAATATTTTATAACATGATTACTTAGTGTTGGTTTGAGTGAATGCTTGTTTCTGTTCAGTTGTTTTATCTCACCAGTACTTGTATAAAGTGCTGACACACCAACAGTTTACTTGCTTGTAGGTACTGGATCGTCCGAGGGAGCGATAGGCGTGCCACAGTCCCTAAGACCTGGAATCCTGGTTTCGATTGTTGCCCCGAGAATGCTATCGTATAAGGGGCATAATATATGGAATGAACGAATGCCCTTGCTAAAGGAACCCAAGTTGCCTCGATTGCCCAAATACTCAGTTGGCTAAATGCATTGCATTGCAACAAGCCCCTTTCTGCTGCTTACTCGATTGATGCAATGATAGCCAACTATCAACTTAAACGATTGGCCTTGCACGGGCGCAACCCCAGGCCCGTGCGATATCACGTCCCCGATGGGCTCGATCGGGCTAGGCCATTCCTTCCCCTTGCTTGCACCTGTGGGACGGGCACGATGATTCGCGTCCGACATACCGAGGCACGGTGATTCGTGCCCGGTTCAATAATTTTGGCCATACGGGGTGGGGCAAGGCGGAGCGGCGGCCCGGGCGGGTCCGGGGCATGACAGAATGGTATCAGAGCAGAATCGATCTTCTGGCCCAAATTCGTTGCTATGACTCTGAGATATTATCGATATGGTATTGCAATAGAGCGTTCCATACAATAAGTCCATAGATATTCTCAAAGTGCAAATGTTTTCTGAACTAGAATTGCTTGATTGTTTCGATTGAGTACGGCGAGGGACGGCACTATCGCTGCTCGAAATATGCTCGAAATATCGAGAAGTTTATCCTTGAAGTTTTGAGGACGAAACTTTTTGTTGGTTGGTAAGTATGTAATGCCCCGTTCCGCATCGACATTATGTATCAGGTGAATGGGCTTAACTTCGTTCTCTGATTCTTGCACGCCTTAATAATAACCTGAGTTTTGCTTGCAATATTTTCATAAGAGAATGATAGAACCTGCCTTACATGTTAATGAACAAACTCACCTAGCTTTTCTTTGAAACGATAACTCTACTAAACGAGAATCCTGAAACTCTTGTTTTGAGTGCATGAACATGTTCACTATCGTCTATGCTTCGAGAGAACAATATTATGCCTGAATGTGTTCAAGTGATAAGTCGGATTACCCCGTAACATAGATTGTGTTCTAATGGTTCGTCTCGTCTGCATACTAGAGTTTATTTGATAGTATTCCATGCATTCACATGCGGTCGGGCAATGGCTTTTGGTGGAGAGCTGAACTATATGTGTCACGGCTGCTACAGAGATAGTGGAAAGCAACCATGAGTCATAGCTGCCATTAGCATCAGATGAATGAGTCATTGGTATGCTGTACAACCAGCTGCCGATCCTGAGATACTCGGGGACCGCCCTGCATATAGCTAAGTCATTGTGTTGGCTTGGATAGATGACTGCCCCTAAGATTGTGCATTGTGTGTCTAGCTGTGCATTTGACCCTCGAGTCGTACGAGACATGCTGCGCACACCCTGAAACATGAAAGATTGCTTGTCTTGCTTATTGTATATGAAACTCTGTTTCCAAACATGTTTCCAAACAATGTAAATTGACTCTGCTAGAACTGCATAAAATGAACCTAGGTAAAACTAAAAAGACCACTAGTAATATAATATTTTATAACATGATTACTTAGTGTTGGTTTGAGTGAATGCTTATTTCTGTTCAGTTGTTTTATCTCAGCAGTACTTGTATAAAGTGCTGACCCACCAACAGTTTACTTGCTTGCAGGTACTGGATCGTCCGAGGTAGCGATATGCGTGCCACAGACCCTAAGACCCGGAATTCTGGTTTCGATTGTTGTCCCGAGAATGCTATAATATAAGGGGGGCATAATGTATGAAACGAATGAATGCCCTTGCTAAAGAAATCTAAGTTGCCTCGATTGTCCTGAATACTCAGTTGGCTAAATGTATTGTATTGCAACAAGTCCCTTTTCGTTGCATACTCGATTGATGCGATGATAGACAACTATCAACTTAAATGATTGGCCTTGTACGGGCGCAACCCCAGGCCCGTGCGGCATCATATCCCCGATGGGCTCGATCGGGCTAGGCTATTTCTTCCCCTTACTCGCACCCACGGGACGGGTGCGTTGATTCACGTCCGGTGCACCGAGGCACGGTGATTCATGCCCGGTTCGATAATTCTGGCCATACGGGGCGGGGCAAGGCGGAGCGGCGGCCTGGGCCGGTCCGGGGCGTGACACAGCCTATGTCGCAACATCGGCAGTAGAACATTGTCTAGGTCATAATACTCTGTAATCAATCTCACACGAATATCCAATTCCATATGGAGACAAAGACATCACAATATAACTTAAAAAATACTCAATCACATAACTAAAGCACGATAAGATAGCGAACAAAATAAATAATCAAAATGCAACACAAGTCTAAATAATCTAACTCAACAATAACATCCAATCTCCAATATGCCGAAAACAAATTCGGTACCATAAACTACTAAAAGAAACTAATCTGAATAACTAGTGATCCCGGCTAGACCTCCCAGAATCATAACTAAACTACAAGATCTAAGGCTGCAGCTACTCTCCATGTGGTCCATAAAATTATCGGACACCAGTCCTCTAAGTCATAGTCTGGAAAAATATTTCAAGTCAGGATAGAACAAAGTACATCTCTAATAGAAGTTCTAAATCAATGATATAAACTATGTAGCAGTAAATAGATATAAATATACAAGATGCATATACATGTATAAGAGATACACAATAAAGGAAATACTGGAAATAAATACGAGAATGAACAATATGATAATGAACAAGAATACTAATGACTAAGTGTGTGAGTACTAGCTTTAATATGTGATTGACTTGGAAACTTGTACACGAATAATGGCCTGGTTAGTCATACGTGCGGTGTATAACCAATACTAACATGAGAAGAAGACTTGTACATGAAGGGTATGATCACATATCTACACTAAAATACTCCCCACCCCGACTGTATAGTAGATCCAACCATGGTACGCTATGGCACGGGATTCCCCAAGAAGATAGCTAGTTTTCTCGAGAATCTGTATCTGTACATATACAAGATAATCAATAAAATAAGACTTACACAAGATACACCATATACAAGGAATAAAATCTCATGACGAGATCCAGATATACCAATCCGTGTAACCATCGTATCAAGAAATATGGGTATCTACACTAAATATAATAAATATAGAGGATATCATAAACAAGAAACTATCAGAGAATGTACTCGCCTGGGGTCCTGAGCGGGCAATACCAATGTCCTGCTCCTGTAGTCTCGCAGAACAATCCAATAGTCCTATATATAAATAATATAATATAATATAGTATCATCCATTACACTAGCATACACACAAACATAATTATGCTACGCTCGAAACTACACAAGGGTGATAACTAGTCAACTAGCAGGGTCAAGTGTGCGTCTAATGCACGGGTGTCATGTCTTTGATTACTGTGCATAATCAGACAGTCAATCACTAATACATGTCTAATCCAGTACGTCTGTGTACACAAGGCTGGCAGTTCACTAATATTCAGGGTCACCTGGTCATATGCAAAAATAGGTTCTCCATAATTAACACTCATGGTCTCATGCAACTACGATATATATACAATTAAAACCTAGGGTCATACAGTATACATTTATTACTGTCAAATGTAAATACGGGATACCTACTAACATTTATGGCCATTAATCATCTATAATACACGGTACATAATACTAGTAATCAAATTACCACAAAATATATTTATCAACCTAATTAGTAACACTCATGCATACGCTACTAGTTTTGGTTTACTAATATAGGGTCCTCTGTCACTAAACTGTCATGAAGCAATTCAAATCCCTAATAGCATTTACACAAGTACATATACACAACTATAAAAGAAGAGGGGACAGGTTCGAACCTCGGGGGCGCATGATCGAAGAGGGTACTCGGGCTCCGGCGAGGGTGGTAATGATGACGACGATGATGATGATGATGATGTGGATGATGATGATGATGATAATGATGATGATGATGATGATGATGAAGGTGATGATGATGAATGGTGAAGGACCAGGGATGGCCGTAGAGGAGAACTCAGGCGAGGTCGTGGGAAGTCCGGGGTGGAAGGAGGTGGCTGGGTGGTCGGGTTCAGGCAAAGTCATGTGGGGATGATGTTCAGCGGGTCGAGGGACGTCAGTGTGAAGGAGGTCGGGTCAAGGAGAACGTCATCAGCTCGACGTGGAGGTTGATGCAACACCGGAGCGGTGATGGCAGCGGGCTCGGAAGGAGTGGTCGAGGGAGTTGGAGGTGGTGGAGGTGAACGCGCGGTTGTGCTCGCTGGAGACAAGGGGTGGCTCGGGGTAGCAGTTGGTCAGGATGAGTTTGTTGGAGAAGGAGGAGTGGAGAAGAATAAGAAGAAGAAGAAGAAGAAGAGAAAAGGAAGAGGAGGTTTTGGTTGGCTGTGTTTATAGGAAGAAGAAGGAAAGAGAGAGAGGGTGGATTTTTAATCTGTTGAGATGAGGGCCGGCATGTGAAAGAGGGGTGTGATAGAGATGTTTTATAGGAGGTTGTGTGGGGAATGTGTGGTGATGATGAGCTCCAAATTCAAATGGATGGCTCAGATTTATTATGGAGAAAATTGTTCATCCAAAGGAGAGAGAGGGGTGGGGTTGAATCGGTCAAAAGGGAGGGGGAGGCTTCTTCATTGGTTTGGATCAATAAGATGATGACACCTATTAACACTTTAGCAAATTAGTCCCTTAATTTTGGGTATTTGCACAAACATATAAAATGAGAGAAAAATAGTGGGAAAAGTGGTGTTTGGTGTTTTGTATGGACTTAATGAATGAGAGATTGGGTTAAATTGGGGTTAAGTTGGGTCCTTACACCAATTTAACTAAAATTAATGTAAATAGTGTTCTAAAATTAATTGGAAGTACATGGGACTAAAATTATTTAGAACACAAGTGTCATGGACGTAGAGGACTCAGAATAGAATATTGTCATAATTTGGTTTGCACAAAATGAGTCAAGATTGTATCTCTAATTTTGATTGGAATGCACAAGGATAAAAAGTTAAATTTATTTAGAATTAAAAAATAAACGTCTGCGATGAATATTGTGCGACTAAAATAAAACACAAGAGAGCATATTTATGAGTTACACAAAGGTCATAATAGAAGACGGGCACGTTTAGGGCAAAGGTGTAAAATTTTTTGGAAGGCAAAAGCTAGGGTAGTGCTCAATAATTAAATAAAATCACGGTGATTCAAAATAATCCTCAATATTTAATCCCGAATAATACAAATTAAAATCCATAATCCTATTTTTCGGTCAGGGGTTCATCTAGTGGGCTTCTAGGTCTAGTCCCCTAACCCATGCATTAAAGAACACTATATATATAATATATATATACACACATATTATGCAATTATTTAAAAATAAATATACATAATACTTATTAATAAATAAAAAGATAAAATTACCCCTATTTCAGAATGTGGTAGTGACAAGTCTACCCTCCTTAGAAAAATTTTGTCCTCGAAATTTAAATTCCTGAATAGTTGTATTTATTTATTTATTTATTTTACAATTAAAATTTAAATTCAACAACCCAAATAATCATGAAGTAAATCCATATTGTAATTCTAAAATTCTAAAAATATCATATTCCTGAAAATCTTTAAAATTAAAATCAAATTTCATTCTTATTACAATCTCCTTCAAAATTTTAAGTTAACAACTAAATACTCAAAAAATTAATATCCAATCCTCTAATTTAAATCAATCAATGTATATTTAGAAAATTTAAAATCTCCTCCAAAAATTTGAATCTAAGCTCTAATCCATTAGTGATCTTATTCCTCGATTTTTTTTTCCGCACAATACTCAATGATGTAATACTTATAAAATATTCAAATACCACATTTAAGTATATATTTAAATTTATATCTTGCAGTCAAATAAATATAATGGTAATATTCTTAAATTCCTCAAAATGTAATGACAAATTGGTAGAAGCATAAAAAATACGCTGCAGAGTCATACGCAGTATTTCAGTGTTGTGTGGCGTAAGACATGACTTCAGAGCCATCGGCGCACAGCAGAGCTTCATCGCTAGTGCAACGTAAAACATAGCTCCAGAACAACCCGCATAAATGCAGTATTTTTAGACTGCTTCGGCGTAAAAAGGTTGTTACATCACCCCCTCGGCGTAAAACCTACTCGCTTTTAATGCAGTGGAAAGTTGTACGGAGAACTCTTCATAATCCTCGAATGAACCTGTCAGATCATGCAGTGAACCTGACTCCTGACAAAGAGTACTGCACAACTATCCAGACTACGGCTGTAATAATGATTCGGCACAAAGACCCAGGCCGTCATTTAGTGACATATCCTTGATATAAGTTGCTTTTACGCATTTAAGGGAATACGCTGCCTAGTTTTACACAGGCAGATATGAGCTTTTACGCTCAGCAAAAGACAAAATGAACCGCCACGTCAAAAGCTGCTCTTCGTACAGAGCTCGAGGCACGTCTCGGCAGTTAATGCGCGTGATGGGGGCAGATCTCTGCATTTAATGCTCGAGATTTGGTTCTATTTTCAAAGACTGGGGGAGCCATAATTACGGCTAATACGTCCACATCATCACCTTTGAATATTATGCCATCAGGCTATTTTTAGCTATAGGAGCACGCTGTACGCTATCTCCTTGAAATACGCCAACCTGGCTATTTTTACCGATAGGAGTACGCCGTATGCTATCTCCTCGGAATACGCCAACTCAGGCTATATTTGTATTGGTGCGTGATAAGGCTATTTGGTCCAGAATTAGCTCAAGACCTCAGTCAAGAAAGGAGGATCGGCTATCTTTTACGCTAGCTACCTATCCACGCAGCATCAGGCTTCTACGCCTGCAAGGCTTCTACGTATACTTGGCTTCTATGGCAACTTAACAACTATTTGGCTTCTACGCCATGGTGACAGTTATTGGCTTCTACGCCAACCTTTTCTACGCAAGGGGCAATTACCTACGTAGCTTGCATGCCGTGATCCTCGCAGCGGTTATATGCGTTACCTCATCATGGGACACACGTCACACACAGATTCAGAAGATCATCTATACGTGGGTGGCAGTTATTATAACCGTGGCATAAAAAAAGTGCCACACTCTCCACTGTCCGGCTTCTACGCCGACTGGACGGTTACTGTCACTAAAACCCTATAAATAGAGACCTCTATGGACAGAGGTTGAGGGTCAAAAAATAGGGTTGGAAATTGCTTTTGAGAGAGAAGAATCCAGAGCATAGACAGATAGTAGTGATCGACGATTTTGGCATCAAGCATCCACTCCCCTTTGCAATCTTTGAAGCTTCTCCTTCTTCTACAGCACTTCTTCATCATCATGTGGTCCAAGGGACAAAGTGATCGACCGCAGATCAGACTCCTATAGCAATATTTACCTAGATTAAATTTTGTACTTGACATCCTCGTATAGGATTAATTTTACTTATTGTTTGTAAATCAAAGAGAGGGTTTCGTATAAACCTTGTTTTATTTCTTTCGTTTATTATCAAACACAAGATGGCGACTCTGCTGGGGAACACTTTCTTCTCTGACGAGAAAGTAATTGCTCAACACGATGCAGTATCAGTAGGATCAATGAAGAAGACCTTGGTCGTATAATTCGACCAAACTGCCTACGAAGACATGCTTCGAGCAGGGGGTAGCTCTCACTCTCTCTCTGTCCAAGATAACAGGAAACTGCATAAAGTCTGGATGCCCCGGACATCCCCTACCATTCTTGCCGACTCTCTGGCTTCTTCGACCAGCAAGGTTGTAGCTTCGCAACCTCCGCGCCCTGCGCGTAAAACTCTGTCTCCCGTCGATGACGTGGCAGACAAAACTTCTGGCCATGCCTCAGTGCTAGTCCAGAAGTCTACTCCGTGCTTCGCGCGTAAAACTTTGTCTTCCGTCTGTGACGTGGTAGACAAAACTTATGGTTATGCCTCAGCTCCGTGCTCTGCGCGTAAAACTCTGTCTCCCGTTTGTGACGTGGCAGACAAAATTTCTGATAATGCCTCAGCGCCAATTTAGAAATTCCTAATGCGCTCCGCGCGTAAAAATGCATCTTTTCTCCGTGGAAAAGTAGATGGTCCCTGCAATCCACGCAAGGAAAAACAAGTGGAGGAATTCTCAACTTTTCGGCCTTTACGCCAGCAAGAGAAGAATCTGCCCGCTCTCCAGATTATGCGAGAAGCTGATGGCCGATTGAGGATCTCCTCAGTTTTACGCCAACCTGAGCAGAGTTCCAAATTACGCCAGGTCAAGCCCGTCAGTGTAAAAAAAGCCCGATTTGCGGAGAGACGCACTCCTCGGGGATCATCTGCTACTCAGATGGCTGAACTGCTGTATATAGGTGGCAGGGGAAAGTTATGGTTCCCAATATCCGCATGCCAACTGATGTAAACAGGAGGAATAAGCCTTCTTCTTCTTCCTCTGTTAATCCTCCTGACTTGCGTGAATATCTGATCCAGAAACGCAAAAAGAGAGGATCTTCCAACATGTCTATTACGCCCCCTAGGGAGCACTGTTGTAATAGTCATAAAATTGTAGTTAATTATTGCTGTTCTGAAGCAAAATGGTCAATTTTTGACCGATTGAACTACTCTTTGCCTTTACAGGAAGAAGAGCCTACATTTGCATCAATGAACATGGCTTCACACGTTCCTAGAGGAAGGTTAAATTCAAGACGTCATCCCTCTAGAACTCCAAGCCAAAGAAGATTCAACAAACTCCTTGAGAATATTGAAGCTGGGGTGTTCTGAAATACCCGTACGAGGTCACGACAACCGGCTTCGTATTCTTCTGATTTCGACACTGGGGGTCGCCAGTTTCCGAATCAGATGCTGAAAGTATAGAGTCATTCTCTATAGAGACCTATACTAGCCCTTCAATGACATCCAGAGAAATGGGGGTCTATGCCATTGAAGATGAACACGAAAAGGCTTCCTCGTCAGGAAGTATTGAGCAACGCATCGCTGTGCTGGAGACATCTCTGAAAGAGATACAGTCCATGATGGAGAATATGCACCAGATGATGCTGACTCAACACATAGCTGCTATAGCTCAAGCATCTGTCCCTCCGACTCAGATACGTGTGGGGGTGGACTTACCGCTATCCAACGCGAATCAGGAGCCTGCTCTAGATCAGGAGTCAGCAGCTCCTCCACTTCCTAATTCGAAGAATGTATTGCCTCATGTTGGAGTTACGATACAACCGATCTCTCACCACTCCACGGTCCCTCAACCGGCTGAAGATCCGATGCAGGCAGTACGGGAATTAAAAGCCCAATTTGATGCCTTAAAACATAAGGATCAGCTAAAGAAATTGGAAATCAACCAGCCTTACCCAGCTATCTGGGATGAGGTCCCTTTCCCTCCTAAATACAAACCACAGACTATGGCTTTGTTTGAGGGAAAGATATCACCGAGCCAGTACATGAACTACTTCAGTATGATGATGGTGTTATTGCAAGGGGATGACGCCCTTCTCACTCGAGTGTTCAAAGGCTGTCTCTCGGGAGTGGCTTATCAGTGGTACCGTAGTCTTGCGGACAACTGCATTACTTCCTTTAAAGATTTCAAGACTTGTTCTTCGGCGATTCCACGAAGGAGGGATGGACATGTCTATGTCCTCTCTCATCGAAGTAAAGCAGAAGGAAAAAGAGAACGTTCTCACTATCATCGAACGTTTTCATCAAGCCACTTTGCAAATGCCTCCCGGAGTTCCAGACTCAGCATTGGTGGATATTTGCAGGAAGAATCTTCTTCCAGTGATCTCGGTGTTCACAGAACCATATCAGTTCCATAATTGGCCCTCTTTTATCATCTCAACGGTAGCCGCTGAAGACAACAGTCGAAAGGCACGTGATAATGGAATTATGATATCTACCTCTGATAGAGACAAGAGGTCATCCTCCAACAGCGACCATCCTCGTGGTTCCAAAGGAAAAGAAGCTTTGGCGATCAATACATCCAGGTAAAAGACTGCGGCAACCACACAGACGAAACCTGGGACTTCCAGGCCCATTGAAGTATACTCTTTTGACGACGATGATATTCCGAGCATATTCGATTGTCTAGTCAAGAGCGGCAAGATTACCCTCCCTGAGGTAAAGTAGACTAACGAAGTCGACAGTACCAATAAGGCTAAGTCTAAAAAGAACTGGTGTCAGAGATCGAGGAAGAGACTCAAGCTGCTAAGGCTAAGTCTAAAAAGAACTCGAAGCGTAAACCATGTCATATGGTTACGGTATCCTCGACATCAGAAGAAAAGGTTTTGGCTACTGGAACCCGTTCAGGGAAAGCCTACCTCAAAGACTATGGAGGGAGTCAGGAAGATGCATCGGCAGACGCTTCAGCTGCCAAGCCTTCAGAACCTGAATCCGTCGTATCATCTAGACCAACTTCGGTGGACAAAGACAAGCAAAAAGAAGTGCGCTTTGATAAACCTTTGAAGAACATTCAAAACAAAGGTTTGGAGAAGCCATATAACTTTGACATCCTGGCCCAATTGACTAATACACCAGCCAGATTATCCATTTTTGAACTACTCAGGCTCTCTAAAGACACTCGTCAAGCCCTGAGTGAAGCATTAATGCAGGCGGATGCATACTTGACCCAGCTCAAGTCCCCTGATGAAGAACCTGTGGCATATCCTCAATGCCATAGTGTGATGGAGGTGGTCCCGAATATCACTTTCACTCAAGATGACATGCTTTTGAAACACAACAAGAATGACAGACCCCTCTATTACACCGGATACGTCGGTTCCATGGAGGTGGACCAGATTCACATAGATTCGGGATCATCGATCAGTATCATTCCTCATAGTCTGCTCAGACCGCTGAGGATTCCTACCAGCGAATTGGCTTACACCACCAATACAATCGTAGGCTTCAACGCCAAGAAAAGTAAGCCGTTAGGGAAGATTCGTCTGAGGATCCAGATTGACAACCTCAGATCAGTGGCTACATGCTATGTCATTGATCCAGAGGTGTCCTACAATATTCTGCTGGGCAGACCGTGGATCCACGACCACAACATCGTTCCTTCGACTCTACATCAATGCTTCAAATATGTAGATGCCCAAGGAACAGTACAAACGGAGTTTGCTGATCTTAACCCGTTCAAGGGAGTAGAATCCTACTACTTCGATACCATGTTGTACACCCAAGACTACACGGAGGAGATGTCAGGCAAAACAGAGGAGGAATCCCACCGGGAGCCAGAAGAACCCTCTGCCGGTCAACCTTTGTCAATCAAGGTGAAAGGACGAACTACTCGTTCGAAAGTCATGGAACCTATGGCTATCCACCTGAACAAAACCAAGTCAGAAAAAGGAGGTGATCCTCTAGTGATCACTTTGAACCAGAAGCCTCCACCTTTGGTCATCAACCTTCGGCACAACAAGCAGCCGATTGATGTAAATACAACCAGGAACATGGTTTCTGATGATAATATAGATCCTCTTTCCCAGTACATTGACACTCAAATTCTGAATCAGAAATCCTCTCCCCATAACGATATAGAACCTATAGCACAAAGATTCTTGAAAGCTATAGATTCCTATCATCAGTATGTGTGGGAAGTAGCATCACCATCTAATGTCATCACGACATATGGGCCACAAGAGGAGTCTATCTTTATTGTCCCGTCTACTCGTAGCAGTCAGCGTCCAATAGTCTTCGGTCTCATGCGCAGTGAACCGACTATGCAAGAAGATTCTCCCAATGACGATGCTGGAAAAATGCAGGTTCACAGATATAGCCCCCAAGCTTTAAAGATTATGCAAAGTATGGGTTATGACTTGAAGCTGAAACCAGGACTCAACTATGGGAAAGGCAGGCGAATGCCATTGCACGGTGATCTCTACTGTCAACGAACTCATTTTGGGTTAGGGTATACCACCTCCCTTGCAACTTCTGAGTCAAATGAGGATATCTTTTCCTCTTCTCAAGATAGCTCGACGTCCTCCGACTCATCTAATGATCTCGAACGAGCATTATCAGTAAATACGGTATTGACAGATTCCCTCGAAGCAGACGAACAAGAATCTGAACCGTTTAAGAATGACTCTTGGGCTCAGCAAATGTATACACAATGGAAACTCCGGTTCGAGCAAAAAGAACCTCCCACTAAAGATAAAGTTATCCAAATCGACGTTGGGGATGAACTTTCACCAAAGCCGATATTTATTAGTAACAATCTTTCCGAAGAAGAAAGAGAAGAAATAATTCAGCTGATAAAAGAATATATCGACGTCTTTGCGTAGAATTATGAGGATATGCCAGGTCTTGATCCAAAAGTGGCTACTCATAAACTCAACATATTACCCAATTCAAAGCCTGTGAAGCAACATCAACGCCAATTTTGTCCGGATATGATGGATGCCATCGAACCTGAAATCAAGAAGTTGATAGCCTGTGGCTTCATTCGGGAAGAACAATATCCTGACTGGGTTGCCAATGTTGTCCCGGTCATGAAAAAAAGTAGAAAAGTACGTGTCTGCATAGATTACCGAGATTTGAATGCATTCTGTCATAAGGATGAATTTTCTCTTCCCATCACAGACGTCATGATTGATAATACATGCGATTTTGAACGCATGTCTTTTATGGACGGATTTTTAGGATACAACCAAATCAAGATGCATCCTGAAGACGAGAAGCATACTGTCTTTCGGACACCATTAGGGGTATATTGCTATACGGTAATGCCTTTCGGACTGAAGAATGCCGGGGCTACGTACCAACGAGCTATGAGTAACATATTCCACGAGCATTTACGCAAAACAGTAGAATGTTATGTAGATGATATAGCTGTCAAAAGCCGCATGAAGGATAATCACATCCAAGACTTGAAGACAGTGTTTGAGTTGATGTGCCAACATCAACTCAAAATAAATCCTACAAAGTCCTTTCTTGGTGTATCCAATGAAAAATTCCTGGGATTTGTCATCACCGCCAAAGGCATTCAAATGGACCCTGATAAAGTCAAGGCCATCCTAGAAATGCGACCACCCCGTAATTTGAGAGAACTCAGGGGATTTCAAGGTCGTCTGGCTTATATCAGGAGATTCATATCCAATCTCTCTAGAAGATGTCAGCCTTTTCTCGTCTCATGAAGAAAGGTGTATCCTTCATATGGGACGAAGTCTGTCAGCAAGCGTTTAATGATATCAAATGCTACCTTACTAATCCTCCAGTTCTGGTGCCTCCCGTCATACGAAGACCATTCTTGCTGTATGTTCGAGCAATGGATCATTCTCTGGGATCTCTCTTCGTACAGAAGAATGATGAGGGTCATGAACAGGCTATCTACTACTTAAGCAGGATGATGGTCGGAGCTGAACACCGGTACAATCCAGTAGAAAAAGAAAGTTTGGCCCTAATGTTCGCCATTCAGAAAATGCGACACTATGTCACAGGCCAAACTATTCATATCATCTCCAGGATCAATCCTCTTCGGGTATTGATGAACAAGCCAAGTGTTCTTAATTCTCGTCTCGCGACTTGGGCGATGTTATTAACACCGTATGATATGGTGTACGTCCCTCAGAAGTCCATCAAAGGCCAAGCATTGGCTGATTTCCTAGCTGCTCATCCAATTCCGAAAACCTCCAGATTATACGAGGATATTCCCGACGAAGTTGCAGAATGTAATTCAACAATGGAAAGTATTACATGGCAGCTATTCTTTGATGGTGCCTCCAGAACTGGTTCCAGGGAAAACATGATTTCAGGAGTAGGAATTATCCTGGGCACTCCTGATAAACTCGTCATCTATCGAACTTATTCTCTTAGCAAGCCTTGCTCTAATAATGTGGCAGAGTATAATGCCCTACTCATCGGAATCCAAGTCGCTAGAGAATTGGACGTCGAATATCTGGAAGCTTTCGGTGATTCTCTGCTGATCGTCAATCAAGTCAGAGGAATATATAAAGTCCGTAATCCAGACCTCATTCCTTATCACCAAGCAATGATCGAGATAGCAATGACTTTCAAAGGGTTTTACCTAGAGCATGTGCCACGATCTCATAATTTGGAAGCTGATGCCCAGGCCAGTCTAGCTGCAGATTTAGCTATTCCTATAAGAAGGCAGAACTCAGTGATCCTTCTTAACAGAGATTTATTCTGTGTGAAAAACAACTTTCACATAGAACACAGTTGCGCTGTGAACACAGATCTTCCCAAGAGAGACTGGAGAAGTCCTTTTATAGATTTTATAGCATACGAAATCTTATCAGAAGATCCTAAAGAAGCAGTGTCCATCAAAAGACGATCATTACGCTTCTATTTTGATGCGTCTTCATAATGTCTATATCGTCGAACTTATGACGGACTGCTATTATGATGTCTCTCTGGTGATGAAGCGCAACGGATTATCCGTGAAGCTCACGATGGCGTATGCAGAGCACATCAACCCGGTCCTAAGCTACAGGATCGTATCAGGAGGATGGGCTATTACTGGCCTACTATGATCACAGATTGAATAAAATATGCAAGACAATGCAAAGCCTGCCAGGTTCATGCAAATTTTATACATCAACGTTCTAAACATTTACATCCTACGGTGGCAGCCTGGCCTTTTGAAGCATGGGGTATGGATATCATTGGTCCTATTCATCCGTCTTCTTCCAGAGGTCATCGGTTCATATTAGCCATCACGGATTATTTCTCCAAATGGGCAGAGACGATCCCTCTTGTTGAGGTAAAGACATCTAACATGATCAACTTTATTAAGCATTATGTCATTTATCGCTTTGGGATTCCCCGAAGGATAATTCATGACAACGAGCCTCAATTCATCAGCCAAGCGTTTCACCAATTTTGCGATAAAAATCGGATACAAAATGTGGCCTCTACAGCATACACTCCTGCCGCTAATGGTTTGGCGGAAGCTTTCAACAAAACCATCATCAAACTCTTGAAGAAGTTCATCTCTTCAAACAAAAGAGATTGGAATGAGAAGCTCGAAGAATGCCTCTCGGCATACCGCACAACGGTTCGAGCACCGACGGGTTGTACCCCATTCTTATTGGTCTACGGGAGTGAAGCAGTTCTTTCCATCGAAATCCAAATTCCGTCACTCAGAATAGCAGTGGCTAATGAGTTGACTCAGAAAAAGAATGACCTATTAAGGCTTCAAGAGCTAGAAGTATTAGATAAGAAATGCCTTCAAGCCCAACAACGCATCGCGTTCTACCAGGCACGCATATCCAGAACTTTAAATCAAAAAGTGAAGGAAAGAGTGTTTAAAGTTGGCGAGCTAGTTCTAGCTGTAAAGAGGCCAGTGATCATTACTCACAAGAGTAAGGGTAAATTCTAGCCCAAATGGGAAGGCCCTTATGTGATTGAGACGACGTTCTCAAATGACGCTTACAGATTAGCCAAGCCTAATGGAGACTTGTTAATGGCTCCTATCAACGATAAATTCCTGAAGAGGTACTATGCTTAATCTCCTTTGCTCAATGGAGTATTGTGAAGATCTCGTTCTGACAACACTACCTCCAAAGAACTAGTTGGATCATATTCTATCATGTCCATATAACCTCTGAATAGATATGTTTAACTAATTTGGAACATCAAAACCTATCACGTCCATATTACCTCTGATAGTGTTTTATGTACAAATTTTAGTTGGATCATATTCTATCATGTCCATATAACCTCTGAATAGATATGTCCAGCTGAAGCTTACCAAAAGTATATCACGTCCATATTACCTCTGATATCACTTTCACCCTAGCCTATCGTTTATATTCCAAAATGATAGGTCCATAAAAGTCAGATAAAGTCTCTTTATTATCTCCAGAAAGAGCAAATTATATATAAAAGAAAAGGTACATCATTGGGGAGGAGCAGTCAAATCACAGGTCTGCTGCGCCAGTGCGGCCATCTTCTCATTCCTGGAGCTTAAAACGGTAGCGCGAGCCCGCTCCAACCTTGCCTCCTCACTGTTCAAGGCAGATAATTCAGACCAAGCATGTACAAAATCTGCGTGGGTGACATCCGCATGTGCCAGGTTCTGCTGAGCCACTTTTCTTCGATCATTCAACACATCTCGAGTAGCCGACAAAGAGAGAGCCCTCTCCTTGGCCTTAGCGAGGTTGTCTTCCAATTTGCGGACCCTCGATGTCTCTTCCTCATATTTGGCCTCACACTTGGCCAGCTGGGGAATGACATACTCCAATATGGTATGCTCTTCATTCATCTCTTTCTGTTGAGCCTCGATGGACTTGCTCAGATTTCTATCTCCCCGACAAGCCTCGCAGTCAAAGAGTCATATTCAGCCTAAATCAGGTTATCAAGGCTGCCCTGGGATAATTACAAATAATTGTTAATGGGTTATTCCAAACCATTAACAATCTGCTCTAGTGTATCAGCTCTCCCAGCGTCGTTGAAATCTCTGATCGACTTTATCACAAACTGGAAGGACCTCCTCAGAGCCTCAAAGCCTAGATTCTTCTCCAGCACCATTGATATCAGCGTTTTCAAAGTGGTATAGAAAATACTAGTATACTGCTCAATTAGCATGGCGAAATCAGATTGGACGCTGGGGGTGGCTGCAATATCAGAGAATCCCCTTCCAGGAACGACTGCAGAGGGTGTCATCACAGTCGTCGCTTCAGTAGAGGGCACGACAAAGGTAGAGGCACCGACAACGGCCGAAGTGGCTGGCGTACTCAAAAGAGGCATAGTCGTAATGACAGGCTCATCCTTCTCTCGAGATATCGGAACTGTTTCGGGCGAGCCGGCACCCGAAAATGTTTCCTCTTCAAAGTCGGGAACCTCCGTGTCATCGGCAGTAGCTGCAACAAAACCAAAAGTTGCGTCGACGCTGCCCTCCCCGTATATGTCTTCCCCTGAAAAGAAGACAAGAGAAAGTTAATATCAACATGATGTTAATTTTTCTAAAAGAGGCGTAAAGACGACATTTACCCATGGCCGATGGTATATATATCGCGTCGGCAGCCAGTACAGCTAAATTATTTCTTAATAATGCTAAGCGAACTGTCATACCTGGAGAAGGGGGTGTGCCAACTGACACTGGCAAGTATTCTTCCAGGTCTTCACCAAGATCCACTCGAGGCTCATCGGGTGCAATCTCGCTGGATATACTTACAGACGCGGCAGGGGTTACTCCCGTTACTAGTCTAGATAAAGATATCCTTATTTGGCTCGGCCCCGAAGGCGATCTCGTAGCACTACCTGAAGCGGTAGCTGTCACCACCCCATTTCCAGAGCCGGATATTTTTTTTTAATTTAGTTAATTGTGCTTTATTTTTAAATAATTGTATTTATAATTAATTATTGATTGTATTATATTTTTTATTGTTTGTTTTAGGATTTTGGCTAGCCTGGACCCATGTCAGACCCTAGTGGACCCATGTCCGACCCAGCCCACACCCCTATGAGACTTATTTTTGGGTTTAGAATATTTATTTTATTTTTAGGAGGTTAGTTGGAGAGATTTGGAGTTAGTTTGAGTGCTTTTGGAACCCGGAACCCGAAACCAAGTCAATAGGGGCATTTTGGGAATTTAGAAACTTGTAACCCCATTTATTTGTGTTGGCCGGCCCCTACCAACCCCATTCCACCCGTGGAACCAGCAGCCCTCTCCCCCCTTTTGGTTCACTTCTTCTTCTTCACTTCTTCTTCTTCTTCTTCTCCACTACTTCTTCTTCTTCCTTTCTCCTTCACAAGTAAGTTTTCTAATTTTTCTTCCTTTCTCTTTCCATTTCTTCTTCTTAATTGAACCCTAACCCTACATTCTTCTTCAACCTAGGTGGGTAGAGCCTAGATTTGGAGTTGGAGCTAGATTTGGGAGCTTGGAAGCTTGGATTGGAGGATTTGGAGCATTTTTGAGACTTTGGCTTGGGATTCCAACTCCCAAGAGGTAAACCCTAATTTTACTCCTTGTAATTATTTTTATATAGTGTAATTAATAGTTTAGAACCTTCCTAGACCCTTAGGCTACCCATGGGAGGAAGTTGGAACTAGTTTGGTTGAGTTTAGAGACTTTAACACTGGATTTTATGTCAATTTCGGGTAGAATCCGAATTTGGCCCAATTTTGGGTGATGTCCTAGGTTAGACGGACCTTGGTAGACGTTGTCGGGTGTCTTGAGGGTGAGTGCGTGTCTCCGTTCGGACACGGGAAGCCGTGTCACGGAGAAACGGGCGTTTCGGACAAAATTAGGACTTTTCGTCATCGCCGATTCTAAGTGCATGCGCGTTTCCGCCACGGGCCTAGAATCGACACGGGAGTGCATTTTCTAGGATCTAGGCATCGTGTAGAGCGCGTGGGTAAATTTTGGGCCGATTTCGAGTTCGTTTGGTGTGCATTTCAGGAGATTTTCCGAGCCGCGCACCACGTGTTCGTCGAAATGACTGAACGGCCATTTCGACTTAGTTTCCTCGTTTCGGGCTTGTGTGCGCGTTGGGTTAGTATCGGAGAGTGTGTGCTAGAATTTTTGAGTTATATTTTATATATTCTTGGGTGTCGGTGAGTGTCGGGGTCGTTGGGCGTGAGTGGGGCGTGTTGTTTGTGTGTTGTTGTGTGTTGTGTTGTGTTAGTGTATATGTGTCTATATATATATATGTATATATTTATATGTATGTGTGTTTATGTATATATATATATATATATATATATATATGTGTGTGTGTGTGTGTGTGTGTGTAGGTGAGTGTGTGTGAGTGAGTGCTTGTGTGAGTGTGTGTAGGTGAGTGTGTGTGTGAGTGTGAGTGAGTGTTTATAGGTATATATTTATGAGTTTATGTATATATGTATATATATTTATATATATATATGTATGAGAGTTTGTGTGTGAGGTTGTGTGTTTTTGAGAGTGTGTGCTAGTGTGTGTGAGAGTGTGTGTGTGAGGGTGTGTGAGGTTGAGTGTGTGTGAGTGAGGATATATATATATATATATATATATATATATATATATATATATATATATATATATATATATATATATATGTTTAAGTGTGTGAGTGTGTGTGTGTATATATATATATATTAGTGTATATATATATATATAGATATATGTGTGTATGTATATATAGATATGTGTTTGTATATAGTTATGTGTGTGTGTGTGTGTTGATTTGTGTTTGAGTGTGTGTGTATGTTAGAATGTATATAAGTTAGTGTATATATATCTATAGGGTTATATATATGTATATATATGTATGTATATATATATATATATATATATATATATATATATATATATATATATATATATATATATATATATGTATATGGGTATGTGGTCGTGTGTGTGTGTGTGCGATGAGAGGGGGGGACTGGAACCAGCAGCTGCAGCAGCAGCATGTAGAAGCCCAGCAGCAGCAGTAGCAAGGCAGCCACAGCAGCAGTTTTGCAGCAGCAGGAGCAGCAGCAAGGTGAGGAGCAGGGGGCAGCAGCAGTTTAAGCAGTATGCGAGGAAGAGAGAGAGGTATATATATAGATAGATAGATAGATGTCTAAGATAGTTAGAATAGATAATTATATAGATGGTTTAACTGATAGAATAGATAGTAGGATAGATAGATAATTAGATAGATAGATAGGTTCATAGATAGGTAGATATCTAGATCGATAGATATTAGATATCTAGATGCCTAGATATAAATAGATAAATAGATATGTAGATAGATTAGAGAGAGAGATACATAGATAAATAGATTAGATTGATAGATAGATAAGATAAGGTATATGTGTGTTGTGAGATATATAATAAATAAGGTAGATAGATTAGGTAGATAGATAGATAACTAGGTAGTTAGATATATTGATAGATAGATAGATATATGGATAGATAGATAGATAGTTTGATAGATTGGTGGATAGATGGTTAACTAGATATATAGATAAATAGATTCATAAATGGTTAGATAGATACATAGGTAAATAGATACATAGATAGTTAGGTAAATAAGATAGATAGGTAGTTAGTAGATACATAGATAGATAAATCTATCTATGGATAGATAGATAGATAGGTAGGTATATGGTAGATACCTATATCTATATGCATAGATATATATATATACCTAGAGCTAGATATATATTATAGTTAGATATATATATATATATGTGTATGGGTAAGGTAAATGGGTATTAGTATATTTGTGTGTAGATATCTATATATATAGGTATATACCTACTTAGATATATATAAATATGGTAGATATCTCTACTACCTAGCCTAGATTAATAACTAGGTGCATAATTAGTAGCTAGATAGCTAGTTAGAGGGGTTTTAGAGCGAAACCTCAATACTTTGAGATACCGAGGTATTTCAATACCTTAAGATAACCAAGGTATTGGGTTTCGAGCGGAGTTTTTGAGCATTAGCCTAGGAAATATTTTGGAGTAATTTTTATATGCTTATGTGTATATATTTACGTGTGCTAGCATAGGTTTTAGAGGGTATAGGCGGGGTATATAGCGTAGGTTGAGGTATCGGATACCGAGGGTATCCCGGTATCTCAAGGAGGCGAATTTGTGAGTTTTCTAGCTTAATGACCTCGGTTTGACCTAGAATTTCAGGAGCACCCTAGTTTGACCCAGACTTGACCGTAGTTGACTCGGTTGACCGCCAAAGTCAACTTTTGACCTAGTTTTGACCCAGAGTTGACTTTTTGGACCTAGAATTGACTTTTTGACCCAGATTTCACCGGTTTGACCCGTTTGACCTAGAACGACCCTAGAAGCCTATTTTTAGTTATTTTATATCTGTTTAACTCTTTAGAACCCTGTTTAATCTTGCTTTTCGCATTAGCTCCTTGCGACACCAGTTCGGATCGCCAGTTGCTCAGGACGTCAGGCGAGTACATTCTCTGATAGTTTTTATTATCTGATGATTATTATGATTCAGCTTCTAGTATAGTATCATCTGATTATTCTGGCACAACACGGGACACTGATTGATATTTCTGGATTCATTTACTTGTGACACGTACATTTCATATTTCTGGCCTCTATTCTGGAATCACTACTGGCATCACCTACAGGCATCACTACAGGCATCATTCATGTTCAGGCTGGACTCATCTTGATTTGTGTGTCGGGTCTTGGATCCACTTGTATTAGTCGGGGCGGGGAAATACTCGAGTAGACATGTAAACATTCCTATCTGGCATCATCAGGCATCACTCCCTCTGGTCTAATCTGGAATGATAGCAGCCGCGCACCCAGTACGCGGTGAGCCGTACTTATCCCTAGCCGTTTACATGTCGAAACAAGTATTTCAAAGATACCGAGTTCATTCTTTATAGTCTGGACTCTCATGTATTTCTTGACTTGTCTCACTTACATGTTTTTGGACTTGACTCACTACATGTATTTTATGCTGGACTCACTACACGTTCTTATGCACGGACTTGATCTTAGCTTAGATTTCTTGTATCTTGCAGTTATTACTATCTTGCTCTGATATCTATGCATCTTTACCTTTATGCACCAGTGATTTATTTATTTCTTGTTTCATACTTGCTTCACTCTTCTTGCTACTTGCTATAACTGTTTTATAGTTTTTATCATTTAAATGTAACTGCTGTTAGAGATGTACTTGCTCCAGTCCTGACTGGACATATTTTTCAGAGTATCCGGAGGATTGGTGTCCGACATTTTATGGACCTGAGCCTGTCGATGGTGCAGACAGGGACCCTCTAGTTTAGGGGTAATTTTCGGATTGGTAGTCGGGATCACTGAGATCTTGTTGTTGTTTTTATTAGCTTTTAGCACCAGATTTGTCTCCGGTTTTGGATTGAGACCTTGTTTGTATATTATTTTTTTGGATGTTGTATTATTATTATTTGATGTTGTGGTTGTTGTAGTAGTTATTGTTGGTTAGACTTTATAGTTGTTAGACTTCTTTGTCATCTTATCGTGCTTAGATTCGTGATTGAGTATATTGTGGTTATCATTATGATATTGCTCCTCCATTTGGAGTTGAGATCTTGACAGGTTTATATATATTTTGATTGTGTGGTTGCCCTCCTTTTGGAGAGGTCATGGCCAATTTTTGTGTGAGATTATTATCTAGATAGTTGACCTAGACAGCGTTCTACCGCCGATGCTGGGGCGTAGGCTGGACGTACCCACGACTCATGCCCGATTTTCTGGGTGCGGGTTATGACAGTAGCAGCGACAGCAGCCTCGAGCAAAGAATCTCTAGCACTGCCAGCCAGAACTGTAGAGGTTCCCTCTCTAATAGGCGAAGGACCTCTAGTCAAAAGTTCATCCCCAACAGAGGAAACGGCAGGTTCACTCCTAGGAGCCTCAGGGCTGGAAATCCTGACAAGACCACTAACTGTCTTCTTTTTCTTGTGAGGGGAAGTCTCCTTCAGAACAGAAGCCCTTCGCTTCCTAGGGATAACCAGAGGCTCTGTAGGCGGAGGTATTACGCCTCTCGGTACTGTCAGCAAAAACTTATCTGTACCGACAGGGTCTTCACCTTCGTCAGAGGAGACTGATGGAACATCCTCCCTTCCAGCAGACTTAGAAGAGGGCATCCTAAAACTTCTACGCATATCAAAATCGTGATGGAAGGTATTGGTGGCCACACAAAATTGGGCGTACGAATGGAGGATGCGCAACTCTATAGAGAGAGAAGTCGCGGGCACAGTAAAGGCCGCTCCGGTACAACCCAGTATGAAGTACCGCCATCCTCTCGCTCCGTCAATAAGTCCACCTCTGGACTTGAAGCTGGTGATGGCATTTCTCACGTACAATTAGTCATACCCAAACTGCCTGGCAAACCGACTAGACAGGTAGGGCTCCAAGAAACAATGGTCTTCACTTCTATACAACAAATGGAAAGGTCTAATGCAGACCAACCAATAAAAAGCTTCAGGAGAAAGAACGGTCTTCACTTTACCTGAATCCTGAAGTCTTGTCTCCTGTTGATTGAGATGTACAGTGGGGACGATACAGAAGAGCTTTCATCTATGAGCAAAATTTAATGCTCGTCGACAGTCTACTACGGTCGTCACGTTCCAAGTAGAATTCTTGTAATTCAATAAAAAATTATTCCTCGAACTACTGGCAGAGCCGGGAGACATCACCCTAGGGTTATAAAGAATTAACCATCCCATCAGATATAGGAATGATAATTCTACCTTGGGAAAGCTGTCACGCCGTGGTTCGTCGGTAAGCAGCCCATCAGTAATGGCCCTCAGGCCAGCTTGTATCCGGCATACCATGGCAGGGAGCAGGCCCAGTCTTGCCCCAAACACCAAATGCACTGTAGGCCATAAGATATTACGGTGAATATGATCCGAAGATGCAATGCCTGGTACTACCAATCGGTATAGCCATACAAAGAAGAAGCCAGCCAGTTGAGCTTCCTTTGACAGAGGCCTGCGACAATGCCTCATATAACTGTAGGCTTTAGTGCCTGCAGGATATTTTCCTATCCCTTCATCAAGAACCTGATCTGAAGCCCCGGCATCTTCAATAAGATCATCGACTACTTGAGTATTAAGCACGCTCAGAAGGCTTATCCCTGCTATCCACGACTTTGTCTGGCTTAGCATCTCTGGCATGATGAAAGAAGAGATAGGACGCCTATTTGTTTGTATGAGCCAAATCAGAGGGCTCATTATAGAAGGCGGTGCATGCAAGGTAATGGCTCATTAACTCCTGGTACACTGCCACCACCCGAGGGTTTGTATCCTCCAACTCCCGGTTTGTGGGAACATACTCTTCATAAGGAGTATCCCTTATTGGCAGTCTTAAAATCTCTGCCATTTCGTGAAGGGCCAATCCCAACTCCCCTAGCGGAGTGGCGAAAGTCCCAGTGAGCGAGATATACTGCTCCATCAAAGCCTAAAATAGGTTGGGGTTGAGAGGTAACCCAACACTGGTAGCACTCATAGCCGCGTACAGACCAATGCTCTCCAGCTCCGTCTGAATGTTCTTCAAGGCCCAGGCACTTAAACGAGCCCATCGAAGATTCCCAGGACTAACCCACCCGTTGGTCCGAGGATTAACCTTGGGGTACACTCCTCCATGCCCCATAAAGTCTTTGCAGAAAGTCGGCAATTGGACTGGTTGGAGCAGTAAATTGTCTTCACTCGGGACACTGCCCGAAAATAATCACCTGAAAGGCATTACAGGGCCTGAAGGACGGCTCACAAATGATCCAAGGTCTGATCCTTTTTGATAAAATATCTTCCCCGGCTGGCCGTGAAGATTAGGGGTCAGGATCCACGACATCTTCCTCGGATGTGTGGCATGGAAGAATGCCGAGATACGGTAATCTCTCAGCATCCTGGGCAGGTACATGACCATGTCCCCTGTAGTAAAAACCCAGTCTTCCTTCTTGGACTTCGTCTGAGATTGTTTGTCAATCATATCCCCGAAAAGGAAAGCTAGTTTTATATACTTGGCCCCATCTATATATGTAAGGGGCTTCCCGTTGATCATGCTCAACAGCATTCTTTCTCTCTGAGACGATATCAGAATTCCCTTTCCTTCAGGGTACTGGGTTCCAGAAATAGGAAATGTCACGTGGGACAAATCCTCCAGGTAATTGGAGTTCAGCATTCCAGCAGCAGAACCCATTACCTCAGCCAACAGAGGTATCTGCAAGTCAACTACAAAATACAAGGAGAACAAGTCAGTTTCTATACTAGACGTTACATCTTGCAGCTTATGCCAAAGATCAACATTCTGTGCTTTTACGCCAAGACTGTGAAAACTTGAGTTTTTACACTGGAACCTATTACCTAGGCGTAAAATTCAAGATTGACAGTATACACAAAAATCTGACAGTCTGTGTTTTACGCCAGACTGCCAAAGTTTGAGTTATTACGCCAGAATTTTCATCCAGAGCGTAACATCCAAAATTTGTCGTATACACCAAATTTCGACAGTCAAAGCTTTTACGCCAGACTGCGAAAATATAGAGTTTTTACGCTGACACATCAGGAATATAGGCGTAAATGATAAAACATCTCTGTGCATCATCTTCCTCGAAGAGGCTCTCAGCACAGAAGATGACCTAGCGCGTTCATGTACAACGTGTGCGAAGGGTTTTCTTCATTTTTGTCATCCCAAAAGCTTTACCTATAACACCCGGCGCACAGCTTGACGGAGGGACACTTCGTTCAGAGCGAGGTTCGCTCAGCCCAATCGGAGTAGCTCATGCTTGAGCAGAGGAGTGAGAAGAGGAGGCAGCTTTCTTCCCCTTAGCAGTCGAAGATTGTTTCGGTTCTATTGCTAAAAAAACTTAGAGTGCTCAGAGAAGAAACGAAGAAGAGTTCTCAAAGAGACAAAGGTTTTTCTTTTGCAAAAGACAGATGAAGAGTTTCTTCTCTGAAGGCCTTGGGATATTTATAGAGTTTATATAGACTCCTCGAATCCCAAACCAAATCCGATATTTAATATTCGGTTATGATTCGGGACCACGTCAGCCTATCATTTAGGAAAGACGGACAGTCAGCGAATTCGAAAAGTTTTTCGTGCAGAGCAGATTCGTGATTTTACGCTAAGAAGATTTTTACGCTCGGGAAGCTACAAATCTACGGTTTTACGCTCAGAGGCTATAAGTCTACGGTTTTACGCCCGGATGCTTTTACGCTCGATAGGCTACAAACCTACGACTTCACGCTCAGAGGCTATAAATCTATGATTTCACGCTCAGAAGCTTTTTACGCTCAGAGGCTACAAATCTACGACTACACGCTCGAAAGTTTTTTTCAGAGGCTATAAATCTACGGTTTTACGCCCGAATGCTCTTATGCTCAGCAGCTTTTACGCTCAAGAGGCTACAAACTTATGATTTTATGCTCATCTACACTACGGATCTATGACTTTTCGCATATCTCAAAATACGCAGGCCAGAGTATACATATATCTGAACAATTCTCAAGATGGTAAATTATAAGGGTTCACGCTAAAGATGCTCCTTCTTGGCCTCAAAATATCCCAAGTCCCCAAAACATACAGAGTTCAGTATTGAAAATGACTCTTCTTCTTGGGTCGATTGGAAGTTCATCCAAAAATCCAGTCTGAATATTTTCTCTACAGTTCAAGTATGGTCAGTTTTGACAGAAATTTCTCGACTTTTCCAAAGGATTTTCGGGAAATCATTCTTGAAGATGATGGTCTGAACAAGAATTCTTCTTATCAGAGAAGTGATAATTCAGAAATTCTACACGACTCCTCGTCTAAAACAGGAGGACAGTTCGAATATGCGACTTAAATGCTAAGCAGCTTTCTATGCATCTTCAGTTATGCGTAGAAGACGGGACGAGACCAGATACTCTTTTTATCAGAGTCGGCGTAAAGTTATTCATACGTGTCAAAGCTACACATATTCAGACTTTATCACAGCAAAATATGGCAAATTATCAGATACATAAAAGAAGATAATTTTATTAATCATGATTACATATGATGGAAATCTAATCTACAAAGGGTTTTTCATCTTCATGATTACATATGATGGAAATCCTTGTTCTACCAAGGGTTTTTCATTTGCACTTAGGATCACACCAAGAGTCTGTTCTGTCAGGTTCTCGTATTGGTGGAGATCTTTTCCGTCTTCTTCAGCAGTTAGTTGGTTTCCGCGGCCGATTAACAAGAAAATGATTAATGACGGGAGGATACAAAACTGGTCCTGTATAAATTATTCAAGAGTCCACCCTCCGTACGCCATGACAGATTGAGTTGGGATTCAGACCCAACTAAATATTGGAAGACAGGGTCAGTTTGTCTGCCCTCGTCTACCGTCGTAACGAGAGAAAATATAGCTTGTAAGCTGTGTGGTCGAATGTGACTCTTTCTCTCTTCCGGACGAATCGCCATATGAAATTGCTGATCATCCCGAGCAAAGGAAGCTATGATATTCTTCCATGATCCATTGTCGCAGAGGATATTTGCTCAAAGATGCCTTCTTTTTCGGCTCCTTATGAACGGGAAGAACATGATCTTCTTATTCTTCCTCAAGTCAGTATGACAAAAATCGGCAACCATTTCTATGTGGTAAAGGAAGTGTGGGAAGAACAGGTTAACTCATCAGCCTTTATATAGGCAAGAGAGAACACACCGAATCCCAACAAACTCCCAAAAATCTGCCAAGAAATCAGCCTCGAGGAACGAGTCAGACTTGACCGTTTCATGCTTCATTCAAAGTGTTTCAAATTACGAGGAATTTGAAAACTTTGAAGGGGGTCTTGTAGAAACATGAAAAATACGCTGCAGAGTCATACGCAGTATTTCAGTGCTGTGTGGCGTAACACATGACTTCAGAGCCATCGGTGCACAGCAGAGCTTCATCGCTAGTACAGCGTAAAACATAGCTCCAGAACAACCCGCGTAAATACAGTATTTTCAGACTGTTTCGGAGTAAAAAGGTTGTTACATCGCCCCCTCGGCGTAAAACTTACTCGCTTTTAATGCAGTAGGAAGTTGTACGGAAAACTCTTTGTATTCCTTGAATGAACCTGTCAGATCATGCAGTGAACCTAACTCCTGACAAAGAGTACTGCACAACTATCCAGACGACGGCTGTAATAATGATTTGGCACAGAGTCCCAAACCGTCGTTTAATGATATTTCCTTGATATAAGTTGCTTTTACGCATTCAAGGAAATACGCTGCCTAGTTTTACACAGGCAGATATGAGCTTTTACGCTCAGCAAAAGACAAAATGAACCGCCACGTCAAAAGCTGTTCTTCGTACAGAGCTCGAGGCACGTCTCGACAATTATTGCGCGTGATGGGGGCAGATCTCTGCATTTAATGCACGAGATTTGGTTCTATTTTCAAAGACTGGGGGAGCCATAATTATGGCTAATATGTCCACATCATCACCTTTGCATATTACGTCATCATGCTATTTTTAGCTATAGGAGCACGCTGTACGCTATCTCCTTAAAATACGCCAACCTGGCTATTTTCAACGATAGGAGTATGACGTATGCTATCTCCTCGGAATACGCCAACTCAGGCTATATTTGTATTGGTGCGTGATAAGGCTATTTGGTCTAGGATTAGCTCAAGACCTCAGTCAAGAAAGGAGGATCGGCTATCTTTTACGCTAGCTACCTATCCACGCAGCATCAGGCTTCTACTCCTGCAAGGCTTCTACGCCTACTTGGCTTCTATGCCAACTTAACAACTATTTGGCTTCTACGCCATGGTGACAGTTATTGGCTTCTACACCAACCTTTTCTACGCAAGTGGTAGTTACCTACGTGGCTTGCATGCCGTGATCCTCGTAGCGGTTATATGCGTTACCTCATCATGGGACACACGTCACACGCAGATTTAGAAGATCATTTATACGTGGGTGGCAGTTATTATAACCGCCGCGTAAAAAAGTGCCACACTCTCCACTGTCCGGCTTCTACGCCGACTGGACGGTTACTGTCACTAAAACCCTATAAATAAAGACCTCTATGGACAGAGGTCGAGGGTCAAAAAATAGGGTTGGAAATTGCTTTTGAGAGAGAAGAATCCAGAGCATAGACAGAGAGTAGTGATCGGCGATTTTGGCATCAAGCATCTACTCCCCTTTGTAATCTTTGAAGCTTCTCCTTCTTCTACAACACTTCTTCATCATCGTGTGGTCCAAGGGACAAAGTGATCGATCGCAGATCAGACTCCTATAGCAATATTTACCCACATTAAATTTTGTACTTGACATCCTCGTATAGGATTAATTGTACTTCTTGTTTGTAAACCAAAGAGAGGGTTTCGTATAAACCTTGTTTCATTTCTTTCGTTTATTATCAAACAAAATGCAGTCATATCATAATTTTTATAAAAATCTATGATTTACCAAAATCGTCAATTCTGCCATATTATATTCTCAACTCTTTATTTAAATTAATATTTATTCTCAAAATTTAAGGCACATTGTCTCTCTCTGTCTAGTCATAACCTATTCATTAATCTTCACTACGGTCAAACCCCCAATAATCATGGTCCAAAAAAATTCTACCAACAATCATACAACATGCAATCTAAGAAAAACATGTATGATTATGGTCACTTTTGTCATGGTATTGCAGTCTCTGTCAGGGTGTACTACTAACTATATTCTAGCAAGAGAATCATTGATACAAGCTACAATACTAAAATATCAATCAATCAATCAAATAGACGGACAAGGAACAGAAGGAAAGAAAAGAACAGAACCTTCTAACACATCACTTGGACATCTTCAACCTCTAACATATACTTAACTCTAGCACATTCACTCACTAATTTCTATTCCTGTACACTGATACCCACATCAACTAATCACTAATCTACAAGATATCCATGGATACATCCATATTGCACACACCTATTTATTAATACCAAAATTTGATACCAAGAACCTCTAACACAACCATGGATCAATGATGCATCCAAAGTTTGATACCTTTATCCCTTTTAGGTACCACTGTTTCTACTACTAGCACACCCACTGCTAGCTCTCTCACATACTGTAATTATTGATACAAGTTATTCTTATCACTCAAGTGCACACTAAGTGCAACACATCATACTAAGTACTACTCCCTCTAATACAACTTTAGATGGATACCTAAGTTAGTTTGCAGTGCCATCTCAGACATGCTCAAGCCAACAGATTCTTACACATGCACTTTATCCACTCATATACTGTTATACATTTTTACCCACCATAAAATTTTATCCTCAAAATAAAATCCTCAAAATTTATCTTCTCGAACAATTTAAAATAAAATGTATATACTTTTCTCAAAAGTCAAATATAAAATTTTAATCACTTCCAAAAATCTTTATAACTTTGACTATGTTTATTGAATTAAATTTGAACCCTCAAAAATTTTAATAACATAAAATCTTAAATCCTCAAAAATTCTTAAAAATTAAAATTTATTTCCAATCTTCAAATATAAATTTAAATCCACATCTTGTAGTCAAATAGCTCTAATATTAATCTTTCTCACTGTCCGCATCAACATATGTTATCAGATGATACCATAAATTAGTTCGTAAAATTTATCTCGATATAAAATCAAACTCAACGACACAAAAAATTAAATTCAACAACCGATCAACAAGAATCAATTTTAATAACAACAGGTAAGAATGGACGAAAACAAGGGGAAGAATTTAAATTAAAAATTATAATAAGATTCTCAAGGGTCGTCCCAGGAATCTCTCAAGGAATTTGTGATTGAGTATCCACTCTCATCCTAGTATCCTATATCCTAGATCATATCGCAGGCACATAGTAGTACAACTAAGACCTCGTACTACCACGATATCATACTACTTACGAAGCCTGACCTGCATGGGCCACCACTAAAAATGTGTCACGACCCGCACCCAGAATTTTGGCACAAGTACGTAGGTACGTCCAGCCTACGTTATAGCATCGGCGGTAGAACGCTGTCTAGGTCACAATACTATCTAATCAATCTCACACGAATATCCAATTCAATAAGGAGACACATATATCACAATATAACATGAAAAATACTCAACAACATAACTAAAGCACGATAATATAGCAAAGAAAATAAATAATCAAAATACAACACAAGTCTAAATAATCTAACCCAACAATAACATCCAAGTCTCCAATATGCCGGAAATAAATCTGGTACCATAAGCTACTAAAAGAAACTAATATGGATAACTAGTGATCCTGGCTAGACCTCCCAGAATCATAACTGAACTACAAGATCCAAGGATGCATCTACTCTCCATGTGGTCCATAAAATGTCGGACACCAGTCCTCTAAGTCGCAGTCTAGAAAAATATTTTCAGTCAGGATGAAACGAAGTACATCTCTAATAGAAGTTCTAAATCAATGATATAAACTATGTAGCAGTAAATAGATATAAATATATAAGATGCATATACATGTACAAGAGATACACAATAAAGGAAATACTGGAAATAAATACGAGAATGAACAATATGACAATGAACAAGAATACTAATGACTAAGTGTGTGAGTACTAGCTTTAACATGTGATCGGCTTGGGAACTTATATACGAATAATGGCCTGGTTAGTCATACGTGCGGTGTATGACCAACACTAACATGAGAAAAATACTTGTATATGAAGGGTATGATCACATATCTACACTAAAATACTCCCCACCCCCTACTGGTATAGTAGATTCAACCATGATGCGCTATGGCACAAGATTCCCTAAGAAGATAGCTAGTCTTCTAGAGAATCTGTGTCTCTACATGTACAAGATAATCAATAAAATAAGACTTGCACAAGATACACCATATACAAAAAATAATATCTTATGACGAGATCCGGATATACCAATCCGTGTAACCATCGTGTCAAGAAATATGGATATCTACACTAAATACAATGAACATAGATGATATCATAAACAAAAAATATTAGAGAATGTACTCGCCTGGGATCCTGAGCGGGCAATACCAATGTCCTGCTCCTGTAGTCTCGTAGAACAATCTAATGGTCCTATATATAAATAATATAATACAATATAGCATCAGCCATTACACTAGCACACATACAAACACAATTACACTACGCTCGAAACTACACAAGGGTGACAAGTAGTCAATTAGCAGGGTCAAGTGTGAGTCTAATGCACGGGTGTCATGTCTTTGATTACTATGTATAATCAGACAGCCAATCACTAATACATGTCTAAGCCAGTACGTCTGTGTACACAAGGCAGACAGTCCACTAATATTCAGGGTCACCTGGTCATATAAAAAAATAGGATGTCCATAAGTAACACTCATGGTCCCATGCAACTACGGGATATATACAGTTAAAACCTAGGGTCATACAGTATACATTTATTATTGTCAAACGTAAATACGGGATACCTACTAACATTTATGGCCATTAATCATCTATAATATATGGTACATATTACTAGTAATCAAATTCCTACAAAATATATTTATCAACCTAATTAGTAACACTCGTGCACACGCTACTAGTTTTGGTTTACTAACATAGGGTCCTTAGTCACTAAACTGTCATGAAGCAATTCAAATCCCTAATAGCATTAACCCAAGCACATATACACAACTATGAAAGAAGAGGGGACATGTTCGAACCTCGGGGGCACGTGATCGAAGAGGGTGCTCGGGCTCCGGCTAGGGTGGTGATGATGACGATGATGATGATATGGATGATGATAATGATGATAATGATAAAGGTGAAGATGATGATAATGATGAAGGTGATGATGATGGTAATGATAAAGGTGATGATGATGAATGGTGAAGGATCAGGGATGGCGGAGAGGAGAACTCAGGAGAGGTCGAGGAAAGTTTGGTGTAGAAGGAGGCAGCTGGATGGTTGGGTTCAGGCAAAGTTGTAACCCTCCTGATTTTTCAAAATTTTTAAAATTTATTTTTCATAATTTTCTATAATTTTCTGGAATTAAAACTAAGGTATTTTGTGATTAAAGATTTTTTAAATGATGTTAATTAATATTAAAATATTATGAAAATAATATTTTTGGGTATGAAATGAAAAACTGGACAAAGGTTAATTTTTTGGGAATTTATTAGACCCCAGAAGCATTTTTAAAGCCCTAAAAACTAATTAAATTAAACCCTAATTAAACCCTAAAAATAAATCCGGTTCAATTGAACCAAACCAACCCAAACCAACCCAGACCCGGTTTAACTGAACCGAACCCAGCCTTATCGGGTCGGGTCAGATCTAAACCCGACCCAAAACCCGACAACCCGTACCCGCACCTAAGTTAGGTGGATCGGGTCGGATCCGCCGCCCGACCCGCTGACCCGAACCCATACCCGATCTGAACCCTAAACGGAATCACTGTTCCGGCCTATTTAATCCCTCGAACTCCATGTTCCACCGCCAGATCACCCTCTCTCTCTCCTCGCTCCGTCGCCCAGAGTTGCCCCGATCATCCCCACGCCGTCTCCGACCCCGCTCCAGCCGCTCCCAGCCCGACCATCTCCTCCAGATCTCCTCCCCGACCACCGTCCAGCGTCCCGCCTGGCATCGAACCCCCAACCGCCTGAGCCCTAGCCCCCGTCATCGTCCCCGACGTCTCCCTCTTCCTCCGCCGTCTCCGACCCCGTAGCCCCGTCGACCTCCACCTCCCCAGCCTTCCATCTCCGTCCTAAGCTCCACCCCAGCACTCGACCCCGCTCGGCTCGAACCCCGGCCGCTCGCCTCGTCGACCCTCAGCGATACCCTAGGTCGGCCGCCCTCTCCCAACTCGGCCATGACCCGCTGCCCTAGCCCCGGATATAGCAGCATCCCAGCGGATACGAACACAGCAGCATCCCAGTGACCCGGACATGGCAGACTCGAGACAGGACACAAAACAGTAACCCGGACACGAGAAATTCTCGTTCCATGGAGCCCTGTTCAGGTAACCCGTTCTCTCTCCTCGTTATTCCATTTTTTGTTCCGTCAGTTGTGACACGTAGACTGGATAACCCTCTCGATGCTCGTGTAACCCGCTCGGTGCGTCGCGTCCTGTGGCGATCGTGAACCGCGATCCAAAAACAGGAAAACCAACGCCCTATTTCACCCCACAACTGAGTGCGCCCCGCCAAACAGGACCAGTTGGTCGCATGCGGTCTTCACCGAAACGTGCGCACTGTTAATACGGATGTGCAGGATTTTGCAGAAGTTGATTTGGATGTGCGTGCACACCGAAATCAACGCGTATCTGCCGACAACGCCCCGTATCCGCCTGTTCTGGAACACGTTGTAACTTTGTGTACACACGTCAGATCAAAACGAAACTTATGCCAGCAGACTCGTAGCAATACGCTGGTCCTGTGACCCAAGTCTGGTTCGATTCGGGGAACGTTGACAAAATCGCGTATCGTGGGCCCCGCGGCTCCACTTGACGGGCGATTTTGTGATCGGATCATCGGAATCCAATTCTGGAAGTTCCGTTGGGTTCGTATCATCATTCTGGACTTGTTGACACTAAGTTTGATGAATTTGGAGATATTTGAACCTGACACATTTTTCGGTGCAAAGCGGCCCACATGTGGACCCCGCTTTGACCAGGAACTATCATTTTTGCCCCCTGTGTCCAAATTGGACTTAAGGACAGGCGTTTCTAGCTATTTGATATTTTCTGAGACTGATGGTGATATTTATTTCAGCAACCAGAGTAGTACCTGCAAATCACACTGAGACCAGAGCTACAGTTGGAGCCAGAATCCAGGCAAGTGTACCTTGCCAACATTACAGTTCTTGCTACATATTTCCTTGTCTTATTTATATATATTGTTGTACATGCTTGACCTAGGATTGTGTGACTTACTTAGCCTTCGATTAATAGTCGGGTGCTAACACCGTACGCGGAGTTGTGTAACGTCACATAGACATGGATACCGAGACCCTATACTTCTCGTACTTGTCTTATCAAGTACATCATAATCCAGGACACTTGAAACTATTCATGAGATAGAATCTTCCTGAGATATTTATGGTGATTCTGTGTAGGATACAGGTTTTATGACATAGACATTATATTCATAGATATTAGATGACTTGTTGCATTAGATATGATCGTGCGTGACATGGACATAATGCATCGTAGACATGAGATGTGTGATTACATTGGGTGGGGAGAGATACACAGGCTACAGGCTGATTTCATATATATAATACATAGTAAACTATATAGTAAAATATATAGTAACACTGCTACCGGCTCCCAGACACAGAGCTTGTAGTGGTTTCAACCTGAGTTTTAGTGATGCTCTCATCTTGCATTTTACTTAGCTGGTTATATAGTTTACCCTATTTACTCATTTATTTTCTGTACTACATTATTATGGCTTGAGTTATTTTGTACCTTGCTATGTCCCCTGAGGACCTGGATCCGGATTATGTCCCCAGGATTAGCAGACGAGATCTACCCCGAGGTATACGGGACAAGAGCATTAGCAGGAGCAGGAGCAGGAGCAGACACTGGAGCAGTACCAGATCCAGTAGACGAGTGATACATGAGGGTATCTTCTGAGTATATACTGTTCCATACTCAGTTTTGTTGTGGTTATCTTTATTCTTATATCTTGACAGATGTATCAGACTCATTATCGGGTTATTTCTCGAGTTTGTATTTTATTTAGATTGACCTTGCTGTATGATTCTGATATTATTGTATTCATTTCTGTGGATGAGATTAGTATATTTAGACCCTCATTGTTGTATTACAGCTTAAGTATGCCCCGATGGATCCATTAAATTGGATTTGTCCATCGGTGTGTGCTGCTGGCCATTGCCACGTGTCTAGTCCCTTGATATTTTGGGACTGGGACGTGACATAGTTTTTGTGGTGGCCCATGCAGGTCAACGACTAAATTGTTTCGGTTTCAACTAAGGGACCGAGCAAGCCTGCAATAAGAATAGGATAAGTTTTTGGATCTCATCCACTTGCTTGAATCGTTCTTGACATCTATATCGGATTCGAATTAATTTTTTGACTTGTATCCTGCCTTGATTCCTGTGCGCCTCTTATTGTTTATTTTGGTTATTACTCTAAAAATTTTTACTATGTGATTGGTAATTAGAACTTGGCAGTTTAAGTTATTAATGTAGATTATGACCTAATGATTACCCCTTAGCTTTAAGTCGCGTAATTAGTACCCCCACCTCGATACAAGTTAGATCCCTTATCCTTTACGGCCAGTAACTCTTCTATCCTCACTATCGACACTTGTTCTATAAGCACTAAGACTAAGGCTTAAGACGACCATGACCTATGTAATATAGGAGGATACCCTAATAGGTACCAAGACCCCTTCTCGTAGACTTTAACAAGAGTTTCTACGGTATCCTTAAGACAATTTTAGTATTAGTTTATTATTTTAAGTTGGGTAGTATGCCTCACAACATAGTACCACCTAGCCCTATTGACCCATTGATGAAGTGAACTAGGATGACACAACTTTAGACTAGCATAAGATGACAGTGTTTGTTCAGACCACAGAATTTAGAGGTCCTTGCCCCCATTTGGTCGACTAGCGACATAGACAAGGAGGTTGTATGATAACTGTAGAGATTGTAGAGTCTTTATTATTATTGCTTATTTTGTTTTTACCTTTTGTGAACTTGAATTAATTTGTACCTCCTTTCATCATCATCTAGCGAACTTATATTTGTTGTACTACCTTGACTTATGATGCTAATATAGCCTAGTTTTGCAAGCTTACCCTTCTATCGAGCTTGATCATGATATATGTATTAGTGGGTTAACACACTAATACATTTCAGAATCAGTATATTAAGGTCTAGCTAACCTTAGTGCGCTTGATTCGCCCCTCGTAATACTACTTTACGTGGATTGAGATATGTAATGATTAGTAGACGAATATACTTGCCCTGGACATGTCTGACATATCGTATCGGTTACATAACTGTACTAATACGAGCATGCGAACGAAGAATTACCAGAATAGGATTTTAATCCACAACTGCTTAACAATTCCCATTTGAATTCTTTAAACGCCTTGATCCCGATACTTCTATTCTATTACCTCACCCTTGAACTCTTTATTATTGATCTCCATCTTCCCTTATTTCGGAAAGACGAAACCTCATACTTGGTATAAGTTTGATATATAGACAGTACTAGATATACCCTACAGGCCGGTCGCATTGTTGATGACCCTTTTATAAATGATTAAGGGAATATCATAGGTGATATGTTTGGTGTTAAAGACTTGAGGATTCAATAACATGATTAAATAATTTGGGGCATAGCTTCCTTAGATGTATAGCCATAGATGATAGATGGGTAAATTCTAAGTTGGGTAGAAACCGCAATGTTCACTTTAAAGGAATTCTTTAGCCTATAACCAAGTGAGATGTGATAGAGAGACCCTACCCTAGTTTAATTTCGAGGACGGAATTTTTATAAGTTAGGTAGATTGTAACCCCCCTGATTTTTTAAAATTTTTAAAATTTATTTTTCACAATTTTCTGTAATTTTCTGGAATTAAAACTAAGATATTTTGTGATTAAAAGATTTTTAAATGATGTTAATTAATATTAAAATATTATAAAAATAATATTTTTGGGTGTGAAATGAAAAACTGGACAAAGGGTAATTTTTCGGGAATTTAGTGGACCCCAGAAGCATTTTTAAAGCCCTAGAAACTAATTAAATTAAACCCTAATTAAACCCTAGAAATAAACCCGGTTCAATTGAACCAAACCAACCCAAACCAACCCAGACCCGGTTCAACTGAACCGAACCCAGCCTTATCGGGTCGGGTCGGATCTAAACCCGACCCGACAACCCGTACCCGCACCTAAGTTAGGTGGATCGGGTCGGATCCGCCGCCCGACCCGCTGACCCGGACCCATACCCGATCTGAACCCTAAACGGAATCACTATTCTGGCCTATTTAATCCCTCGAACTCCATGCCCCGCCTCCATATCACCCTCTCTCTCTCCTTGCTCTACCGCCCAGAGTCGCCCCGATCATCCCTACGCCGTCTTCGATACCGCTCCAGCCGCTCCCAGCCCGACCATCTCCTCCAGATCTCCTCCCCGACCACCGTCCAGCACCCTGCCTGGCATCGAACCCCCAACCGCCTGAGCCCTAGCCCCCGTCATCGTCCCCGACGTCTCCCTCTTCCTCCGTCGTATCCAACCCCGTAGCCCCGTCGACCTCCACCTCCCCAGCCTTCTATCTCCGCCCTAAGCTCTACCCCAGCCCTCGACCCTGCTCGACTCGAACCCCGGCCGCTCGCCTCGTCGACCCTCAGCGACACCCTAGGTCGGCCGCCCTCTCCCAGCTCGGCCATGACCCACTGCCCTAGCCCTGGACACAGCAGTATCCCAGCGGACACGGACACAGCCGCATCCCAGTGACCAGGACACGGTAGACTCGAGACAGGACACAAAACAGTAAACCGGACACGAGAAATTCTCGTTCCACGGAGCCCTGTTCCGATAACCCGTTCTCTCTCCTCGTTATTTCGTTTTTCGTTCCCTCAGTTGTGACGCGTAGACTGGGTAACCCTCTCGATGCCCGTGCAACCCGCTCGGTGCGTCACATCCTATGGCGATCGCGAGCTGCGATCCAAAAATAGGAAAACCAACGCCCTATTTTACCACGGAACTGAGTGCGCCCTGCCAAATGGGACGACTTGGTCGCGTGCGGTCTTCACTGAAACATGCGCGCCGTTGTTACGGACGTGCAAGATTTTGCAGAAGTTGATTTGGATGTGCGTGCACACCGGAATCAACGCGTATCCGCCGACAACGCCCCATATTCGTCTGTTCTGGAACACGTTGTAACTTTGCGTACACACATCAGATCGAAACAAAACTTGCGCCAGCGGACTCGTAGCAATACGCTGGTCCTGTGACCCAAGTCTGGTTCGATTCTGAGAACGTTGACAAAATTGCGTATCGTGGGCCCCGCGGCTCCACTTGACGGGCGATTTTATGATCGGCTCATCGGAATCCAATTCTAGAAGTTCCATTGGGTTCGTATCATCATTCTGGACTTGTTGACACTAAGTTTGACGAATTTGGAGACCTTTGACCCTGACACATTTTTCGGTGCAAAGCGGCCCACATGTGGATCCCGCTTTGACTAGGAACTATCATTTTTGCCCCTGTGTCCAAATTGGACTTAAGGACAGGCGTTTCTAGCTATTTAATATTTTCTGAGACTGGTGGTGATGTTTATTTCAGCAACCGGAGTAGTACCTGCAAATCACACTGAGACCAGAGCTACAGTTGGAGCCAAAACCCCAGGCAAGTTTACCTTATCAACATTGCAGTTCTTTTTACATATTCTCTTGTCTTATTTATATATATTGTTGTACATGCTTGACCTGGGACCGTGTGACTTACTTAGCGTCCGATTAATAGTCGGGTGCCAACACCGTACGCGGAGTTGTGTAACGTCACATAGACATGGATACCGAGACCCTATACTTCTCGTACTTGTCTTATCATGTACATCATAACCCAGGACACTTGACACTATTCATGAAACAGAATCTTCTTGAGATATTTATGGTGATTCTGTGTAGGATACAGGTTTTATGACATAGACATTATATTCATAGACATTAGATGACTTGCTGCATTAGATATGATCGTGCGTGACATGGACATGATGCATCGTGGACATGAGACGTGTGATTATATTGGGTGGGGAGAGACACACAGGATACAGGCTGATTTCATGTATATAATACATAGTAAACTATATAGTAACACTGCTACCGGCTCCCAGACACCGAGCTTGTAGTGGTTTCAGCCTGAGTTTTAGTGATGCTCTCATCTTGTATTTCACTTAGCTGGTTATATAGTTTACCCTATTTACTCATTTATTTTCTGCACTGCATTATTATGGCTTGAGTTATTTTGTACCTTGCTATGTCCCCTGAGGACCTGGATCCGGATTATGTCTCCAGAATTAGCAGACGAGATCTACCCCGAGGTATACGGGACAGGAGCATTAGCAGGAGCAGGAGCAGACACTGGAGCAGTACCAGATCCAGTAGACGAGTGATCCCTAAGGGTATCTTCTGAGTATATACTGTTCCATACTCAGTTTTGCTGTGGTTATCTTTATTCTTGTATCTTGACAGATGTATCAGACTCATTATCGGGTTATTTCCTGAGTTTGTATTTTATTAAGATTGACCTTGCTGTATGATTCTGATATTGTTATATTCATTTCTCTGGATGAGATTAGTATATTTAGGCCCTCATTGTTGTATTATAGCTTAAGTACGCCCCTATGGATATATAAATTGGGTTTGTCCATCGGTGTGTGCTGCTGGCCATTGCCACGTGTCTAGTCCCTTGATATTTTGGGACTGGGGCATGACAAAAGTCATGCGAGGATGATGTTCAGCAGGTCGAGGGAAATCGGTGTGAAGGAGTTTGGGTCGAGGAGAACGCCGTCAGCGCCTGGGAGGTCGTCGGTGACGTTCAGTCGGTCGGAGGGATGCTGTTGTTCATCGAGGGATATCGGGGGAGATGGTTCAGACGTGGAGTCGATGGGAGAAGATGAGACACGGTGGAGATGGGGTAGGTTGTCGACGCTGGCACGCCGGAGAAGAGGTGCAGCGGGTGGAGTCCGGTGATGGCTGCTGGAGGCAGCGACGGTGTCGAGGTGGTTCATGGGTGATGGGTTGGACGGGTGGAGGAGGCTCGAGATGGTCGGTGTGGGTAGCTGGGTGGTCGAGGGGATCAACGTAGGGTGGAGCTCGGCGTGGAGGTTGATGCCACGCCGAAGCGGTGATGGCAGTAGGCTCAGGAGGAGTGGTTGAGGGAGTTGGAGGTGGTAGAGGTGAACGTGCGGTTGTGCTCGCCGGAGACGAGGGGTAGCAGTTGGCCGGGATGAGTTTGTTGGAGAAGGAGGAGTGGAGAAGAAGAAGAAGAAGAAGAAGAAGAAGAGAAAGGGAAGAGGAGGTTTCGGTTGGCTTTGGTTATAGGAAGAAGGAGGAGAGAGAGAGAGGATGGGTTTTCAATGTGTTGGGATTAGGGCCAGCATAGGAAAGAGGGGTGTGATGGAGATGTTTTATAGGAGGTTGTGTGAGGAATGTGTGGTCCGGATGAGCTCCAAATTCAAATGGATGGCTCAGATTTAATATGGAGGAAATTGTTCATCCAAAGGAGAGAGAGGGGTGGGGTTGAACCAGTCAAGAGGGAGAGGGAGGATTCTTTATTGGTTTGGACCAATGAGGTGATGACACCTATTAATACTTTTGTAAATTAGCCTCTTAATTTTGGGTATCTGTACAAACATATAAATAAGGGAAAAATGGTGGAGGAAGTGGTGTTTGGTATTTTACATGGGTTTAATGAATGAGAGATTAGGTTAAATTGGGGTTATGTTAGGATTAGTTTTGGGTTAAGTTGGATCCTTACACCAATTTAATTAAAATTAATGTAAATGGTGTTCTAAAATTAATTGAAAGTATATGGGACTAAAATTAGGTAGAACACAAGTATCATGGACGTAGAGGACTCAGAATAGAATTTTTTTATAATTTGGTTTGCACAAAATGGGTCAAGATTATGTCTCCAATTTCAATTGGAACGCACAAGGATACAAAGTTAAATTTATTTAGAATTAAAAATAAACGTCTGCGATGAATATTGTGCGACTAAAATGATGCATAAGAAAGCATATTTATGAGTTACATAAATATCAGAATGAAAGACGGGCACGTCTAGGACAAATGTGTAAAATTTGTTAGAAGGAAAAGCTAGGGTAGCGCTCCAAATATCGAAGCAACGGTAAGGCACAATAATTAAATAAAATCACGGTGATTGAAAATAATCCTCAATATTTAATCCAAAATAATACAAATTAAAATCCATAATCCTATTTTTTGGTCAGGGGTTCATCTAGTGGGCTTCTAGATCTAGTCCACTAATCCATGCATTAAAGAACACTATATATATAATATATATATACACATATCATGCAATTATTTAAAAATAAATATACACAATACTTATTAATAAATAAAAAGATAAAATTACCCCTATTTCAGAATGTGGTAGTAATACCTTAATAACACGATCTTAGCAGGCTCTGTTCCTTAATTATATGTCAACTCCACCATCTCCCATAAGATACCATAGGAATTATTGTCTTGATCAATATCTAGCTCGAAGATCTGATCCAGTGAGCCAGTAGTACAATGACATAATCAATTAATTAGGGACTAAGTCAAATAGGGATTTGATAGAGGTAAGCGAATCAAAATCAGTCTTAATTATACTAGGGCTCATATCAACCCATCCAAAGTGCTGTTATCCTAAGTAGATTGACACTCGCCTACTGTTATCCTATATATGTCCAATAGTCAAAAGTCTATGACAAATAAAATGGGGACATCCCACGAAATAGGCTAAAATTATTTACAAAATCAAAAAATTAGAGAGGATGTCTATACTATAACTACGAGGAAAAAATTTATACTGCTAGAAAGTTAATCGTGTATGTGTTTGTGTCGTATCAGTGTGTATATATATGTATGTGTGTCGTGTCAGTATCACTGTATCAGCGTGTCTGTGTCGTGTCAACAAGAGGGAGATAGGGATATGGTTAGGGTTACCCGACCCTCTGATCTGGAGGGGCATCGTCGGGGTCGAGGGGGGCCGAGGGGGGTCGTCAGGGCCGAGGGGTACTGGGACAGGCACTACCAGAAAAAGTCAAATTAGCGACGTAAAAAAATGTCGCTAAATGACAAAAAAATATCGCTAATCACTTTTAGTGACGTTAATGTGTCGCTAAATTAGCGACATTTAGCGACGCAATATCTCTAATTAGCGACGTTCTCATGAGTCGCTTAACGTCGCTAATTAGCAACTTATATAGCAACGTTACAGCGACGTCTTTAATGACCTAAAAATACTGTCATGTCAGCAAGTTGTGACATACAACGACATTTTTAGCGATATTTTTAGCGACGTTATTAGCGACGTGTAGTAACGTCGCTACTTAGCGACATGTATTAAGTCGCTAAACATCGCTAAAAATATCGTTAATTATACAGTAAAAAAATAAAAAAATAAATACTGAATTGTTTCCAAACTATTATTCCTGTAATTTATTAATTCATAATCTATACAAATAGACCCGGAGCAACCCTCCGTTGAATTTTTGGGTTTGCCGACCCCCTTGGGTTGAACACTCAACACCGATAAATTAACATATATTTAATATAAATAATATAATAAAATTTAAAGAAAAAAAATCCAGCAAATATCATCGTAAAATATACAACAAATATATATGCATACAATGAGTCTCATCCTATATATTACAAACAATACACATATCCAGCAACTATACTACTGCGAATCTGCAGGAGGATGACCACCGGCGTGCATGAAGGATAAGAACAGATCATACTGCTACCGTAAAATCGATACCGATGTCGATGGAGAAGGCTGTGACGTGGAGTCTGTGTCGATGTAGGTACACCATGAGGACATATCTGCTCCAAGTCCGCGAGTCGCTTGTTGTAAGAATCCATGGTAGATAATAGCCTCGTACTGCTATGAACCATTAAATCCTGCATCATCGTCAGCCTCTCGCCCATGGATAGCTGTGATGCTTGCAGCTCCATGATGTTGCGGTCTGTCGAGGCTCTAAGATCATTTGTCAAATCCCGGAGCTCCGTGATGCTGTGGTCGAGCATATCGAATCGTGTGATGAGCGTCGGATCGTCCGCCTGCGGTTGGGACCGGGGATGCTCCTCTATCCTTTGCAGCAACTCGTCACGGAGAGACGTAATCTGACGGTCAACGGCCTCCTGGACTCTAGCCGACGACTACGAGGGCTGTGGGGAATGCACAGTTATCGGGGAGGCCCTAGATGACTTCGTCGCAACCAGGCTGCCATAGGATCCCGTACCATAGTACGTACCCCTCTGGAGACCACCAGCTGCAGTCACCCACAGGTCGTCCGCCGACGGAGCTGGAGCGGGCTACGAGGAAGTACCAGCCTCTCTAGCTGTAGGTGCACTAGTAGTCGCCCCCTCACGCAGCCTAAGATACTCGGCCTAGAAAAGTTTAGAAACTCGATAATTGCCTAAGTTATATTAAAATTAACACAAGTAATACTTTGTTTGGTCTGTGAGGCCCTCTCATCAATAAAATTTCTGTCATTGCGATGGGTGGCCAAGAAGACGATCACCATATTTGCATCCTCACCCCTCTATACCTGTTAAAAATATATTATTTAGTACTAAACTTAAATAATTTTTCTTATTACCATTTTATCGTACTTATATTAAAATAATATATCTTAAATAAAAAACATACCAAACGATAGAAATGTTTCGTCATCGGAATCGAGCTACCACACCACTTGGCAGCATTCCGCCTAGCCGCCTTGGCTTTCTCAGAACTTTTCTTGTAGCTCAGATCGTCGAATCTAGCCCTCATCGCAGTCCACTACTCAGGCGTAATCCAACCTTGGATCAATTTTCTAGCATGGCCATGAGCCTTCTGGTCATCCAGAGCATCACGGATAAGCTTGACGACGACAGTAGAAAATAGCCGCTCGATGAACTCGGCCCAGTGCGGAGATAGAAATACGTTTGCTACAATAAATATTTTAGTAAGTGTGCATCACGGATAAATTATATAATATGCATAAATTAGAGGATTTATATAATATACTTTTACCTGGAAGTACGCAAACCAGAATGCCTTCCTCTCCTCCGGAGCTTCAAAGTAGTTAATCCAAGGGCCACCGTAGTTGTTCCTCAGAAATAGGCTCAGGCGTCTCTGAACTGATGATGGCCGATATCTATAAAAAGATAATTATTTTGATCAAAAAATTCAATATATGATGAATAAAGAAATGTACAATATATATGATGCTAAACCATCTAATTGACTTACTTTGTACCATCGGCCCAAATCTCTGTCCTCGTCTCCTCCGGAGGTGCGCATGGAGGATCTTGCTGATGCTGGGATAACGTCGGCACGACCTCCTCTACATGCTCATCTGTCTCCATGGTTCCGTCAGCAGGAGGAATATTGGATGAGGGAGTACTATCATGCTGGAATACTCGTCCTAAGAGTGATGCCACGTAACATCGTCGCAGTCGGAGATGTGACTGATCGATATACTGGAGTACTGGACGACGACGATCCGGAACCAACAGTAGGCAGTACCGAAGGAGCACTCTGTCTACCTCAGGACCTGCCGAATCCTTCGTGTCGTCCTGTCATACCTGATAACAACATATGATAAATATAAAAAAATATAAATATATAGTACATTCTACAGTCAAAATATGATGCATATCTCACAACATTATATAGTCAAAATATAATACATATATTTGTTAAAAAAGTACATTCTACAGTCAAAATATAGTTACATTTTACAGGCAAAATATTTTATTTTCAATCATCTTCAGAAAATTTATCTTGTTCGCCTTTCTCGTCCTCCTCTTCCTCTTCCTCCTCCGCGTTTTTACTTTCATCTACTTCATCTTCGTCTTCCTCTTCAGATAATTCTACATCTTCTATATTATTACTCATATAATAAGTAACTTCCGTTGAATCTACATCTACAATATTTGTTACAAGAGGTAGATCTTCCTCCTGATAAGCTATTTCGTCAATGTCAAAGATATTTCTAGCTTTAGTCTTGCATACTGTCTACCAATCCGACCTTGCTGTCCCCCGTCTAGGACAAGTTGTGAAGTACACGAGCTGAGCCTGACTTGATAAGACAAATGGTTTGTAGCCTTGATATCTACGCTTGTAGTTTATATCCACAAGGCCATGCTTGTCAATTTTTTAACCTTGATCTTGAATCGGATCAAACCATTCATACTTGAATAGCACGATATTAGCAAGTTCTGTACCATAATTATATGTCAACTCCACAATCTCTCGTAAGATGCCAAAGAAATTATTGCCTGGATTGACGTCTTTATAGTTCGAAGATTTGATATACAAACAACTATTTTTCGTGGAATCAAGATCCAGAAAGCTGTCTCTGATAGGAGCATTTGTTGACTTGAACCTAAACCCATTCACACAGAAACTTGACCATAATTTAATGGCAGTAATTGGTCCCTTGGCTAGAGTTCTAATAGATTCACTCTCGGGTGTTATTAGACGATCGACCTAAATACCAAAGTAGCGATAGTAAGTTATTTGTGGTGCAAGTGCAGAAATAAAAAGTAATTACCAAACACCTTACATATGCACTCAACCAAGAAGGAAAATGACATCTCATTTCTTGTTCTACTTCTTCGTGAATTATGTAGGGTCTAACCGACCTCAACTCATTATTATATGTGCTGAAAAATAATGAAACAACTGCTGATTAGTATCATAATAGTAGTTTATACTATTACATTAAGATAATATAAACGTGGATATATTAATTACTTACCCCTCTAGATTCTCCACTTCATCCTCGTCGCAATTGAGTAATATATACAACTGAGCAGCCCTTAGCTCGTCGTCATTCAAATATCTCTTCTTCATTTTCCCCGAAGACTTTCTGGACGCATTGAATACTTTGAGTATTGCATCATTAGATTCCTGATATCCGTTGTCGTTTCTCGGAGCTTTCATTCTATTAGTAGCAATATGCAGTTTGAAATACGTCGAGGAAACATTTGTAATCTCCTCGAGAACATAATCTTCATAAATAGAGCCCTCAACCCGTGCCTTATCTTTCACCTTTCTCTTTAGGTGATTCAGATGCCGCTCGAAGGGGTACATCCATCGATAACGGACAGGACCACCAACACATGCCTCATAGGAAAGATGAATTAAAAAATGCTTCATAGAGTCGAAGAATCCAGGAGGAAACACCTTCTTGAGCTTATAGTGTATTATCCCAATATCCTTCTCTTACTTTTCTAGACGATCGACGAGCAACTTAGTATAACAAAGATCTTTGAAGAATATGTTGAGCTCTGTCGATGGATCCCAAATGACCTGCGGTAAGAATTCCCAAAATACAATTGGAATTAACCTCTCCATGAATACGTGACAATCATGGCTCTTCATACCCGCCAGTTTGTTCTTCTTGAGGTTGACGCATCTTCTCAAGTTTGACACGTACTCGTCTGGAAACTTTAGACCCTGAATCCACCTACAAAGTCTTCCTTTATCCTCTTTCTCTAGTGAAAGAACTGACTTAGGTTGCTTTAACTTTCCATTCCCCTCCTCAATCAAATGCAATGCAGGACGTCTACATATTTCTTCTAAGTCCAACCTAGCCTTCGGATTATCTTTCGTCTTCTCCTTTATCTCCATTACAGTATTAATTATGTTATCAAACACATTCTTCTTGATATGCATGACATCAAGGTTATGTCTGATCAGATTGGTGCTCCAATATGGAAGATCCCAGAATATACTCATCTTCGTCGAGTTATGGGTACGACCAAATCTGTCACATTTATACCCCTTAGCAGGCTCTTCGATAGCACTTGGTAAATCTTTTACCTCTTTCCATATCGTATATCCGGGCCACCTTGGTGGTGGATTGGCCTTTTCCACAATGCCCGCACGAAAAGCATTATTGTTCCTCCGGTACAGATGATCCTTCGACAGAAATTATCGATGGCAATCGAAGAAGCATAGTTTGCCTCCGTGTTTCAAATAGAAAGCCTTATTACGGTCTATGCAATACGGACATGAGAGACGACCATGGGTGCTCCATCCTGATAATATTTCATAGGCCAGAAAGTCGTTGATGGTATACATAAGTGCTGCCCTCATCTGAAAATTCTGCTTTCTAGAAACATCGTACATATTGGCACCTACTTCCCACAGCTGATTTAACTCATCTATCAAAGGCTGTAAATATACATCGATATTTCTCTTCGGATTGTTCGGACCCGGGATAATAACAGTTAGGAACATATACGGAGTCTTTATGCACATCCAAGGTGGTAGATTATACGGAGTGACGATCATAGGCCAACATGAATACTGGAAGCCCGAAAGTCCGAAAGGGGTAAAACCGTCAGAGGAGAGCCCCAATCTGACATTACGTGGATTCAAAGAAAAATCTGGATACTCTCGATCAAAGTGCTTTCATGCTTCTCCATCGGATGGATGATCCAATGCTCCTTCGATATGTTTCCGCCTATGCCAACTCATATTTTTTGCAGTCTCCTTAACCACAATCAGCCGCTACAACCGCGGTGTCAAAGGCAAGTAGTGCATTGAATCGGTAGGCTTCCTTGCACCAACAGACTTTCCTCTAACAGTGGCCTTGTAGCGATCAGCACCACAGAATTTGCACGCATCTTTATCCTTGTCATCTTTGTAGTACAATATGCACCCGTTGTGACATGCATCAATTTTTTCGTATCTCATCCAGAGCGATCTCACTATTCTCTTAGATCGATAGAAGTCTTTAGGCAACTTTGCACCCTCGGGCAAGATCTCTATAATCAAATCGATCAGTCGATTATAGCATTCTTGCGACATGTTAAAATCAGACTTGATGCTCAATAATCTTGTAACCACCTCCAACGGTGAATGATCCTCACTACCAGGATATAGTGGAGTCCTTGCATTCTCCAGCAACTCCATAAACTTTACAGCATCGGCATTCGGTGCCTCCTCAGCTGCATCATAATTATCCAAATTAAAACTAGGTCCCGTCGTATCATAATGTTCGGATTAAAACTAGGCCCCGCCGCATCAAAAACCATGTTCACCCACCCGTCATTGTAAGTATCGTGGTCGTGGACATCCATATACGGCTCCACATAAGGCTCCGACTCTGATGCTAGAGACACAAGTTCTCCGTGTGCGGTCTACTGATAGTAATTCGGCGTGAAGCCCTTCGAGTACAAATGATATGTGACTTTCACTTCTGGATGATATTTCCTATTATGATATCTCACACACGGATACTTAATTTTGGTACCTTCCATGTACTGAGGGAACGCCTTGGCGAACTACAGGAACTGTTGTATACCCTCAATGAATTTATCCCGCACACCGTACATGTCATCAGGATGACGGTTGTACATCTACGAACGATGATACAGATAGTAATTCATATCTATTTCTAGATACTTCTACAAAAATGATAGTATGTATCCTATAAATCCTTACATACAGTGTGATTCTCTAAAAAAGAAGCTAACAATTAGTTGGCTAGGTAATCTATATTTGAAGTCACATAGAAGAAGCAAAGTAGGATATATATGATTATAATTGTGCATCACCGTCAAGAAAGGCCTACTACGTAAATTTATAGGCGCAAGACAATAACATGGGGGAGACAAATTGGTTGACACTTTATTCTTTTCCATTGTGCAAGAAACTTGAACTTGGCAGTTGGAACAGTTGTCAATCTACACAAAGTAGTCACATAATTATATATAAGATATTACCTATCCCTATCCCTATCCCTATCCCTGCAGACAAGTTGCATGTAATATTGCTTATGTTTAATAAGTAGGTAGCTGCTAGCTGATAACTGATAAATAATTTGATATTAAGTATATAACTCATGTAATGTACTAATTATATAGCTAGCAGGCCAGTTTATAAAGTCAAAAATATTAAATTCTTTTCAAAGCTAGGATAAGGCCAACTAACTACATTGTTGACTTAGCTATGAATTACAACATTAGAAACTAGTGCTAATTACACTTACTACTAACTAATGCTAGGAGTTTAATACTGATACTGAACTTCTGGCAACTGAATTAGTACTATAACTGGGACTTGATACTGAGGTATGGCATAGGCTGATACTTGATACTGAGCTTTGGCATAGGCTTGATACTAATACTGAGCTCTGGCATAGACTGATACTAAATCTCGAGTCTAAAGCATTGCACTCTGTACTTGATAAATTTGGCATACTGCACTACACTTGAACACTTGGACCGATGCTGTTCTAACACACTGATACTACATTGAATAGGAATGTATCAATACTTCCTCCTTATTTTGACTTTGCCTCAAGGTCAAAGTATGAATATGTTCTGATAAACTCATCATATGGGATCCAAGTAGCAGTATGGACATCCCCTTCTTTCTACTGAACCAAAAGGTCTATTGCAGCTCTACTCCCTTTCTTGACAAGTTTTCTATCAAGGATCCAGTCAGGTTCTAATAAGGATTGCTCAGTATAATTTGGAACCCTAATCCCAGGTCAAAAATTCTAACCCTAACCCGAGGTCAAAAACCCTAACCCTAACCACAGGTTAAAAACCCTAACCCTAACTCTAGGTCCTGATCACAGTTAATATCAGTTTTTGGTTAGAGTTGGTGTCACGTGTGTGTGTGTGTGTCGTGTCTGTGTCAGTGTCTGTCATATGTGTATGTCGTGTCAGTGTTAGTGTCATGTGTGTCCTGTGAGAGAGAGAGAGAGAGAGTTAGGGTTTACCTAAAGGAGGAGGGGGGAGGACACGGTTGGAGGGGGGTCGCCGGGAGGGGGGAGGGGGCGCCGGAAGGAGGAGGGGAGCCGGAGGGGGAGGATGCTGTAACGCCCCACAACCGCTCAGAGCGTTACGCTGAGTCGGACTGAATGAATCAAATGCTGGTTACATTTGAAATGTCGGATTTCGGGAAGAAGGATTAATCGAGTTGGTTTCAATGTGCAGATGGCTAGCGGGTTCGATGGAAATCAGGTGTTCGTTCCGAACAGTACTGAATAGCTGAATGGAAGCGATAATGCCGTCTTCCTTAATCCGATCGGTCGGATGATTTGGAGAGCACGGCCTGCTCGCACGGTCATACCAGTTGAGTAGATCGCGCTTGCATCGGACCACGGGTTTAAGGGATTGGCCGTATCGGCAGGACAGGATGCCTAACGGGATCAAACAATGTGAGTGGGCTCTTTCCCTTCTCCTCTACTCCTTCATGCCTAATAATATGGAAAACACGTAAAGGCTTGAACACTTGGGCTGAAACATCGGGAAGCACTACACTGAGGCGTGCATAGAGTGTGCGTCGTTGGCTTGGTAGGATTGTGGCTTGAATGGTTTACGCGTTGGATAGTTGGATACGATAGCTGGATTATTCATTTGAGGCGATCGGTTGGATACTTGGGATTTTACTTGAACGGTTGGAAATATACAACTTGGAATGATACAATTGAGGCAATGGGAATATGGGAATATCGGGATTCGGGCGAGCGAACGTGCATCCGTGCGCGTGTATCACAAGGATGCTTTGTCTTGCAAAGCGAGCAGTTGTGGTTCGAAACCGAACAACTGTATCGGCGAGGGCGTTGTGTCGTTTGATGGGGGCATCGTGCCACGAATGTGACATTGTGCCACTGAAACGGTATTATGCCATGGGTTTTGCTTCGAGCATAGGTGTTGCACCAATTTGGATTGTGTTGAGAAGAGGCTTCGTGCCTATGAAACACTTGATATTTTGATGCCTCGGGCTATGTTTTGAGGTCGAGATTTGGGTTCTTGGAAGGACATGTTAGAAGAATGGTTATGGATGTGTTGGTTGGATTATTGATGGAACGAGTCTAGGATCGCTTGGTGGGGCGAGAATGTTCGATCCTCTCGTCATACCTACGTGTCTGCATAGTCACGGACAACCTGGGTGGCACAGGGTTTGGTTTTCTCGAACGGGTACTTCGGGGCACCGGGACCGTTCGGCCATGGAGGAGACAATTTGGGTAACGCGTCTTGGGCGCGGTGCCAGCGGTTGGATGCGATTCAGGTGGGTTAGCTACTTAGCGCTGTTTTGAATAGAACCGCATTTGATCTGTCCGATCAACGTCCTTTATGGCCTTTGGCCAGTGACTTCATATAAGAATAGATGTTGGCTTGCTTTACTTTGGTTGGTTTGTGCATCGTGTAGGCGCGGCCACCTTGCCTCGGCAAGAGTGTGCACTCGAGAGTGGGATATATAAACTTTGGTTGAGAATGGATATTGAGGCGAGACTGATGGTTCGATATATTATCGTACAAGCGATGACATTGAGTTAGACGGGTCGGCTATATATTAAAATGCTTGTCGTTTGGTTTGAGATTGAATGCTAGCATGCTTAAACTGCTCTACTGCTTTCCTTAACATGTCATCCATATGCCATGAAATAAATCTAGGGTTCAACTAGAAAGATCACCATATAACTGTTTGCATTCACTATTTTACTTAGTGTCGGCTTAGGCGAGTGGGTTACCCCGCTCACCAGTACGGTTGTGTACTGACCCACATTTGTGGGCAATATTTCAGGTACACAGACGTAGTGGCGCTGCTTGGATATACGGGACAAGATGTATGAACTGTAAGTACCTTTGTGGACTAGAGAAAGAGCAAGAGTTATTTCATCGTCTCCGTGGCATCGCCTTTGTGGCATTGACTCGGGGCATCTCATTTGGACCCTATCGTGAGCTTCGCTGCGTATACTCTGATTGTGTGCTTGGTACACAATACTTGACTTCCGCTGCAACTTGGTTGTTTCAATGATAACATTTGGTGTTTGACAACATCGCCTTGTACGAGCGCAACTCCAGGCTCGTACGGCATCATGTCCCGATGAGAACGATTGTCCTGCGGGAGAGCTGTAAACGTGGTGATTCACGTTCAGCGGGGACTATCGAGCTTGCGGGAGATTGGGGCGTGACAAATTGGTATCAGAGCGCCCGGTTCATTTCTTTGGACTTGGTCCTTCGCTTCATCACAAACTCTAAATAGCTTCCGCGTGTCGTTTAGCTCTTGACTCTACTCAGTGCCGCATCGGATGTTTCATGCAATAAGTCTATTTATTGCTGGTTTTGGCTGTATGTTATTCTTTGTTGGGTTGCCTTGGTTGGTTTTCGTAGGATCGCTTAGTCTCGTTAGGCGTTGTTGCATTCGTGCAACAAGTGTGGGCTTTCGTTGGGTTGGCTTGGCTTATCATCTGGGAGTTTCTGATTGCCTCAATGGATCAGTTGGTTGGCTAACGAGATTTGGTTATGCGGCATGTTTTGAGTAGAAACATTCGAAGAGAATAGATCCTTGAACGAGTTGCTCGTCAAGCGATTGTGTTGGATAGAAGTTGGAAGTTTGGCTGTGGCGCATCGGTTGAGCATGTTTGAGTTTGGCTCAGGAATATATGGATAAGTTGGTACGAGTTGCTCGTACAACAAAAGTGTGAAACCGTTGGGTATTGGGTTGGACTATTTGGAAGACAATCATTGCACGATTGCTCGTGTTGAGAAGGTATCAGACGGGTTGAGAAACAGTTGGATAACTCAAGCGTTGCCTGAGTTTTGTGTCAGACTCGAATTGGGAAAGGCATGATTATGCATAAGGGATGGTTCGAACGGATCTTGGATCTGTGAAGGAAATTGTAATGCGAGTAGCGACTTGATTCGGAGTGGTATATGGGATACCACATTTTGAGCAAGGTATTGGAAACATTTTGGTTGGACATTCAATGGAAATTTCCTGAATGGACTCGTGAAACGAGAATACAAGTTGGTTGGTGCACGTCGGTTGAGTTGGGAAGAATGAAAATGGAGCAAGCGAATATTGAGTTGAGCATATCGTGAACGGACTGATGCAAATGAAAGCATCGTTGGGCTTAAGTGATGGACGAGATCGGAACGAACAACTGGGATGCGCTTGAACGAGCAATGGGTGAATCAAATGATAGCGAGCACGAACTACGATTTTGGGCGACATATTTGAGCTGTTGGTTGAGCAAAGAAACACGATATTGGTCTGGAGGGACAATGAGATGGATTCACACAAACTTGAAAGATTTTGGATGTTGCTGCTCGTGAAGTTGACTCAGGTTTAGCAAAAATGGAATTTTGGGCAAGATGGTGCAACGATAGTAAACAGATTCTCCGGAAGACGAGGACGAACGTTTGAAGATAGCTAAATGTGATAGCAACATCGGAACAAATCACTGTGTTGCTCGAGTAAGTTGGACGTGCATTGTGGAACATGGCAATTCAGAAATTTGATAGATTCAGGACAGAACGGCGGATTGATGGAATAAGGTTTCAACGAGCGCGGTTCTCGGATTCGGAAACTTCGCTCGGATGAATGGTTGGATTTTGAGTCAGATTTTTTAGATGAGATATAGCATGGTTTATAGTAACTGTCCATCATGATGATTACAATTATCAAGCGTAGCTTCGGGACAGCTGACCCTAAGCGACCTTGCCCGCTGAATCGGATATGAATATGGTAGACCCATAGAACGACCCTTGAGGCGGCGTATTTGGGAATGCGTCGAGGGCAGATGTGAGCAATGAGATTTGGCCCATTGACTGAGTGTTGGATTGGAGAGATCCTTGGGATAGCCTTCAACTGAAGATGCAGCCGGAAGACCGAAGCGATTGTGGGATTGGCCTAAGTCAACTGATGAGATTCAGAGTCACAGATTTTTGTAGATGGCATCGCCTCTGACTCATCGTGCTCTGGAAGGGAATAGCATTTATATGAATGGACGACTGTGGCAGCTCGTTCAAATCAAATCTTTGCGAATACTGGAAGGGACAGACGTGCTTCAGATTTACAAGATGTCTCGAAACTTAGTCTGGGAAGCATGCTCATTCGGAAGGCGAAGGTGATATCCTATGCTTCGAGGCAGTGGAAGCAGCGCGAAGAACTATTCCATGCACAACCTAGGAATTGTGGCGAGTGTGTCCATGTTGAAATCGTGGCGACACTATCCCTTTGGCGTGGCGGCGAGATCTTCGTGGATCACACAAACCTCAATATAGATATTCACCCTGTGAGGTATTGAGATTGAGGAAGATGTGTTGGACTGAGCTGATCTAAGCAAGTTGATATTTGGGTAAGTCGCATAGCTGGGGTAGATCAGTTGTGAGAATCGTTCGGTACATGAGATATATTTGGAGATGTTGCTAGTGCGGATTCAGAAATAGTTTGATGGATTGAGTTGGAACTCGGACTGATTGATCGGTGGAAAATCATCATATTGAAAATAGTGCTCAAGCGAACATGTTAGAATGGAAATCAGGATTGGTTCGATTTGGGAGTGAAGCTAATGGATGCCTCGGACATAAAGATACCCTTGTAACTTATCCAAATTCGCTATCGCAAAGCTCGGCTGAAATACATGTATTTTAGGGACGCCTTAAATATGTGTATCGATCCAAAACTAAGCGATACGAAAAATTCGTATTGAGCTGCAAGGAGGATGTGGGAATATAGAATTTGTACGAGCATTCAACAGAGCAAGATGCTGAGTCTGGATCAGGATATGAGAGTTGTATAGAGCAGATTTATGGAATTGGATTGTGGCATGCTAGTAAGGAATGAGTACCAGCACGGTTCGTGGATGAACCTGATTCTAAGTGGTATATTATGTAACGCCCCACAACCGCTCGGAGCGTTACGCTGAGTCGGACTGAATGAATCAAATACTGGTTACATTTGAAATGTCGGATTTCGGGAAGAAGGATTAATCGAGTTGGTTTCAATGTGCAGATGGCTAGCGGGTTCGATGGAAATCAGGTGTTTGTTCCGAACAGTACTGAATAGCTGAATGGAAGCGATAATACCGTCTTCCTTAATCCGATCGGTCGGATGATTTGGAGAGCACGGCCTGCTCGCACGGTCATACCAGTTGAGTAGATCGCGCTTGCATCGGACCACGGGTTTAAAGGATTGGCCGTATCGGCAGGACAGGATGCCTAACGGGATCAAACAATGTGAGTGGGCTCTTTCCTTTCTCCTCTACTCCTTCATGCCTAATAATATGGAAAATACGTAAAGGCTTGAACACTTGGGCTGAAACATCGGGAAGTACTACACTGAGGCGTGCATAGAGTGTGCGTCGTTGGCTTGGTAGGATTGTGGCTTGAATGGTTTACGCGTTGGATAGTTGGATACGATAGCTGGATTATTCATTTGAGGCGATCGGTTGGATACTTGGGATTTTACTTGGACGGTTGGAAATATACAACTTGGAATGATACAATTGAGGCAATGGGAATATGGGAATATCGGGATTCGGGCGAGCGAACGTGCATCCGTGCGCGTGTATCACAAGGATGCTTTGTCTTGCAAAGCGAGCAGTTGTGGTTCGAAACCGAACAACTGTATCGGCGAGGGCGTTGCGTCGTTTGATGGGGGCATCGTGCCACGAATGTGACATTGTGCCACTGAAACGGCATTGTGCCATGGGTTTTGCTTCGAGCATAGGTGTTGCACCAATTTGGATTGTGTTGAGAAGAGGCTTCGTGCCTATGAAACACTTGATATTTTGATGCCTCGGGCTATGTTTTGAGGTCGAGATTTGGGTTCTTGGAAGGACATGTTGGAAGAATGGTTATGGATGTGTTGGTTGGATTATTGATGGAACAAGTCTAGGATCGCTTGGTGGGGCGAGAATGTTCGATCCTCTAGTCATACCTACGTGTCTGCATAGTCACGGACAACCTGGGTGGCACAGGGTTTGGTTTCCTCGAACGGGTGCTCCGGGGCACCGGGACCGTTCGGCCATGGAGGAGACAATTTGGATAACGCGTCTTGGACGCGGTGCCAGCGGTTGGATGCGATTCAGGTGGGTTAGCTACTTAGCGCTGTTTCGAATAGAACCGCATTTGATCTGTCCGATCAACGTCCTTTATGGCCTTTGGCCAGTGACTTCATATAAGAATAGATATTGGCTTGCTTTACTTTGGTTGGTTTGTGCATCGTGTAGGCGCGGCCACCTTGCCTCGGCAAGAGTGTGCACTCGAGAGTGGGATATATAAACTTTGGTTGAGAATGGATATTGAGGCGAGACTGATGGTTCGATATGTTATCGTGCAAGCGATGACATTGAGTTAGACGGGTCGGCTATATATTAAAATGCTTGTCGTTTGGTTTGAGATTGAATGCTAGCATGCTTAAACTGCTCTACTGCTTTGCTTAACATGTCATCCATATGCCATGAAATGAATCTAGGATTCAACTAGAAAGATCACCATATAACTGTTTGTATTCACTATTTTACTTAGTGTCGGCTTAGGCGAGTGGGTTACCCCGCTCACCAGTACGGTTGTGTACTGACCCACGTTTGTGGGCAATATTTTAGGTACACAGACGTAGTGGCGCTGCTTGGATATACGGGACAAGATGTATGAACTGTAAGTACCTTTGTGGGCTAGAGAAAGAGCAAGAGTTATTTCATCGTCTTCGTGGCATCGCCTTTGTGGCATTGACTCGGGGCATCTCATTTGGACCCTATCGTGAGCTTCGCTGCGTATACTCTGATTGTGTGCTTGGTACACAATACTTGACTTCCGCTGCAACTTGGTTGTTTCAATGATAACATTTGGTGTTTGACAACATCGCCTTGTACGAGCGCAACTCCAGGCTCGTACGGCATCACGTCCCGATGAGAACGATTGTCCTGCGGGAGAGCTGTAAACGTGGTGATTCACGTTCAGCGGGGACTATCGAGCTTGCGGGAGATTGGGGCGTGACAAATTGGTATCAGAGCGCCCGGTTCATTTCTTCGGACTTGGTCCTTCGCTTCATCACAAACTCTAAATAGCTTCCGCGTGTCGTTTAGCTCTTGACTCTACTCAGTGCCGCATCGGATGTTTCATGCAATAAATCTATTTATTGCTGGTTTGGCTGTATGTTATTCTTTGTTGGGTTGCCTTGGTTGGTTTTTGTAGGATCGCTTAGTCTCGTTAGGCGTTGTTGCATTCGTGCAACAAGTGTGGGCTTTCGTTGGGTTGGCTTGGCTTATCATCTGGGAGTTTCTGATTGCCTCAATGGATCAGTTGGTTGGCTAACGAGATTTGGTTATGCGGCATGTTTTGAGTAGAAACATTCGAAGAGAATAGATCCTTGAACAAGTTGCTCGTCAAGCGATTGTGTTGGATAGAAGTTGGAAGTTTGGCTGTGGCGCATCGGTTGAGCATGTTTGAGTTTGGCTTAGGAATATATAGATAAGTTGGTACGAGTTGCTCGTACAACAAAAGTGTGAAACCGTTGGGTATTGGGTTGGACTATTTGGAAGACAATCATTGCACGATTGCTCGTGTTGAGAAGGTATCAGACGGGTTGAGAAACAGTTGGATAACTCAAGCGTTGCCTGAGTTTTGTGTCAGACTCGAATTGGGAAAGGCATGATTATGCATAAGGGATGGTTCGAACGGATCTTGGATCTGTGAAGGAAATTGTAATGCGAATAGCGACTTAATTCGGAGTGGTATATGGGATACCACATTTTGAGCAAGGCATTGGAAACATTTTGGTTGGACATTCAATGGAAATTTCCTGAACGGACTCGTGAAACGAGAATACAAGTTGGTTGGTGCACGTCGGTTGAGTTGGGAAGAATGAAAATAGAGCAAGCGAATATTGAGTTGAGCATATCGTGAACGGACTGATGCAAATGAAAGCATCGTTGGGCTTAAGTGATGGACGAGATCGGAACGAACAACTGGGATGCGCTTGAACGAGCAATGGGTGAATCAAATGATAGCGAGCACGAACTACGATTTTGGGCGACACATTTGAGCTGTTGGTTGAGCAAAGAAATACGATATTGGTCTGGAGGGACAATGAGATGGATTCACACAAACTTGAAAGATTTTGGATATTGCTGCTCGTGAAGTTGACTCAGGTTTAGCGAAAATGGAATTTTGGGCAAGATGGTGCAACGATAGTAAACAGATTCTCCGGAAGAAGAGGACGAACGTTTGAAGATAGCTAAATGTGATAGCAACGTCGGAATAAATCACTGTGTTGCTCGAGTAAGTTGGACGTGCATTGTGGAACATGGCAATTCAGAAATTTGATGGATTCAGGACAGAACGGCGGATTGATGGAATAAGGTTTCAACGAGCGCGGTTCTCGGATTCGGAAACTTCGCTCGGATGAATGGTTGGATTTTGAGTCAGATTTTTTAGATGAGATATAGCATGGTTTATAGTAACTGTCCATCGTGATGATTACAATTATCAAGCGTAGCTTCGGGACAGCTGACCCTAAGCGACCTTGCCCGCTGAATCGGATATGAATATGGTAGACCCATAGAACGACCCTTGAGGCGGCGTATTTGGAAATGCGTCGAGGGCAGATGTGAGCAATGAGATTTGGCCCATTGACTGAGTGTTGGATTGGAGAGATCCTTGGGATAGCCTTCAACTGTAGATGCAGCCGGAAGACCGAAGCGATTATAGGATTGGCCTAAGTCAACTGATGAGATTCAGAGTCACAGATTTTTGTAGATGGCATCGCCTCTGACTCATCGTGCTCTGGAAGGGAATAGCATTTATATGAATGGACGACTGTGGTGGCTCGTTCAAATCAAATCTTTACGAATACTGGAAGGGACAGACGTGCTTCAGATTTACAAGATGTCTCAAAACTTAGTCGGGGAAGCGTGCTCATTCGGAAGGCGAAGGTGATATCCTATGCTTCGAGGCAGTGGAAGCAGCGCGAATAACTATTCCATGCGCAACCTAGGAATTGTGACGAGTGTGTCCACGTTGAAATCGTGGCGACACTATCCCTTTGGCGTGGCGGCGAGATCTTCGTGGATCACACAAACCTCAATATAGATATTTACCCTGTGAGGTATTGAGATTGAGGAAGATGTGTTGGACTGAGCTGATCTAAGCAAGTTGATATTTGGATAAGTCGCATAGCTGGGGTAGATCAGTTGTGAGAATCGTTCGGTGCATGAGATATATTTGGAGATGTTGCTAGTGCGGATTCAGAAATAGTTTGATGGATTGAGTTGGAACTCGGACTGATTGATCGGTAGAAAATCATCATATTGAAAATAGTGCTCAAGCGAACATGTTGGAATGGAAATCAGGATTGGTTCGATTTGGGAGTGAAGCTAATGGATGCCTCGGACATAAAGATACCCTTGTAACTTATCCAAATTCGCTATCGCAAAGCTCGGCTGAAATACATGTATTTTAGGGACGCCTTAAATATGTGTATCGATCCAAAACTAAGCGATACGAAGAATTCGTATTGAGCTGCAAGGAGGATATGGGAATATAGAATTTGTACGAGCATTCAACAGAGCGAGATGCTGAGTCTGGAGCAGGATATGAGAGTTGTATAGAGCAGATTTATGGAATTGGATTGTGGCATGCTAGTAAGGAATGAGTACCAGCACGGTTCGTGGACGAACCTGATTCTAAGTGGTATATTATGTAACGCCCCACAACCGCTCGGAGCGTTACACTGAGTCGGACTGAATGAATCAAATGCTGGTTACATTTGAAATGTCGGATTTCGGGAAGAAGGATTAATCGAGTTGGTTTCAATGTGCAGATGGCTAGCGGGTTCGATGGAAATCAGGTGTTCGTTCCGAACAGTACTGAATAGCTGAATGGAAGCGATAATGCCGTCTTCCTTAATCCGATCGGTCGGATGATTTGGAGAGCACGGCCTGCTCGCACGGTCATACCAGTTGAGTAGATCGCGCTTGCATCGGACCACGGGTTTAAGGGATTGGCCGTATCGGCAGGACAGGATGCCTAACGGGATCAAACAATGTGAGTGGGCTCTTTCCCTTCTCCTCTACTCCTTCATGCCTAATAATATGGAAAACACGTAAAGGCTTGAACACTTGGGCTGAAACATCGGGAAGCACTACACTGAGGCGTGCATAGAGTGTGCGTCGTTGGCTTGGTAGGATTGTGGCTTGAATGGTTTACGCGTTGGATAGTTGGATACGATAGCTGGATTATTCATTTGAGGCGATCGGTTGGATACTTGGAATTTTACTTGGACGGTTGGAAATATACAACTTGGAATGATACAATTGAGGCAATGGGAATATGGGAATATCGGGATTCGGGCGAGCGAACGTGCATCCGTGCGCGTGTATCACAAGGATGCTTTATCTTGCAAAGCGAGCAGTTGTGGTTCGAAACCGAACAACTGTATCGGCGAGGGCGTTGTGTCGTTTGATGGGGGCATCGTGCCACGAATGTGACATTGTGCCACTGAAACGGCATTGTGCCATGGGTTTTGCTTCGAGCATAGGTGTTGCACCAATTTGGATTGTGTTGAGAAGAGGCTTCGTGCCTATGAAACACTTGATATTTTGATGCCTCGGGCTATGTTTTGAGGTCGAGATTTGGGTTCTTGGAAGGACATGTTGGAAGAATGGTTATGGATGTGTTGGTTGGATTATTGATGGAACGAGTCTAGGATCGCTTGGTGGGGCGAGAATGTTCGATCCTCTCGTCATACCTACGTGTCTGCATAGTCACGGACAACCTGGGTGGCACAGGGTTTGGTTTCCTCGAACGGGTGCTCCGGGGCACCGGGACCGTTCGGCCATGGAGGAGACAATTTGGGTAACGCGTCTTGGGCGCGGTGCCAGCGGTTGGATGCGATTCAGGTGGGTTAGCTACTTAGCGCTGTTTCGAATAGAACCGTATTTGATCTATCCGATCAACGTCCTTTATGGCCTTTGGCCAGTGACTTCATATAAGAATAGATGTTGGCTTGCTTTACTTTGGTTGGTTTGTGCATCGTGTAGGCGCGGCCACCTTGCCTCGGCAAGAGTGTGCACTCGAGAGTGGGATATATAAACTTTGGTTGAGAATGGATATTGAGGCGAGACTGATGGTTCGATATATTATCGTGCAAGCGATGACATTGAGTTAGACGGGTCGGCTATATATTAAAATGCTTGTCGTTTGGTTTGAGATTGAATGCTAGCATGCTTAAACTGCTCTACTGCTTTCCTTAACATGTCATCCATATGCCATGAAATGAATCTAGGATTCAACTAGAAAGATCACCATATAACTGTTTGCATTCACTATTTTACTTAGTGTCGGCTTAGGCGAGTGGGTTACCCCGCTCACCAGTACGGTTGTGTACTGACCCACGTTTGTGGGTAATATTTCAGGTACACAGACGTAGTGGCGCTGCTTGGATATACGGGACAAGATGTATGAACTGTAAGTACCTTTGTGGGCTAGAGAAAGAGCAAGAGTTATTTCATCGTCTCCGTGGCATCGCCTTTGTGACATTGACTCGGGGCATCTCATTTGGACCCTATCGTGAGCTTCGCTGCGTATACTCTGATTGTGTGCTTGGTACACAATACTTGACTTCCGCTGTAACTTGGTTGTTTCAATGATAACATTTGGTGTTTGACAACATCGCCTTGTACGAGCGCAACTCCAGGCTCGTACGGCATCGCGTCCCGATGAGAACGATTGTCCTGCGGGAGAGCTGTAAACGTGGTGATTCACGTTCAGCGGGGACTATCGAGCTTGCGGGAGATTGGGGCGTGACAGATGCGGCCGAGGGGGGTCGCCAGAGGAGGGAAGTAGGAGCGATTTTAAAATTTGGGAGAAGAAGAGGGAGAGATCGAAAAAAATAGGGGAAATCAGCCCTAAGTAAGAAATTTAGCGACGTTTTAGCGACGCCAATAATGACGTCGCTAGATTAGCGACGTCTTAAACGTCGCTAAATGTCCAAAAGCTATACGTCGCTAAAACGTCGCTAAACGTCTCTAAATTAAACATATCAGCAACGTTTAGCGACCTAAATTAAACTTATAGCAACTAATTAAAAATTGAATAAAAGTCGCTAAACGTCGCTAAATGTCGCCAATTAGCGACGTCTAGCGACGTTTTTACTTGGAGTCGCTAAATTAGCGACGTTTTCCTTTGACGTCGCTAAAAAATGTCGCTAATTCCGCTTATTCTAGTAGTGAGGGGGCTGAGGGTGGTTGCCGAACTCGAGAGAGGTCGGGGTCGTCGGGGTCGTCGGGGCAGGGGGTCGAGTGGGGTCGCCGGAGTCGTGAGGGGTTGGGGTCGCCGGGGCGAGGGACGAGGGGTGCAATAGATTTTTGGCAGAGGGGGAGATCGATAGAATATTTGGGGGGAAATAAAAACTCAAAATCCTATATTAACTTTTTAGCGACGTCTAAATTGGACGTCGTTAAACATTGCTAATTAAAAATATTTGCGACATCTTGCTACATTTATAAATGTCACTAATTAAAAATAAGAAACGTCGATAAAAACATCGCCAAACGACGCTAAATCAGAATAATTAGCGACGTTAAAGAAGCATATAGCGACTATGTTTTAAAAATTTCAAGTAACTGTCGCTACTAGTCACTATGCGTCACCAACAGCGACGTATAACGACGTTTATTTTGGAGTCGCTAAAATCTTTAAAATTAGCGACGTTTGATGACGACGTCGCTAAAAACGTCGCTATTTTATCATATTTTGGTAGTTGACGTCTATTATATGAGTCACTATACGTTGCTACTTTTTAATATTCTACGACGTACATGTAGAAACGTCACTGAACGTCGCTGTTTTAAAAAATATAGCGTCATTCGACGACTTTTCGGACGTCCATTTCCATAATATTAATGGTAGTCGCTAGACGTCGCGGAATGTCGCCAACAGTGACGCATGACGACCTCATTTTATTACATCGCTGATGTCTATAATATTAGCGACGTCTTCATCTGAAATTTCTAAATACGTCGCTAATTTGATTTATTTTGATAGTGTAATCCTAGTCCCTGCTATTGCTCTTTCACCTATATATCAGCAATGGTAGATTCTTCGACTTTATCCAAGTATTTCCCGCTTATAGCAGACAAAGGTCCAAGTTGGCCACTCGCCATTATTAGGTTCAACAAGAATACAGGATAAATTTCTCCCTGGAATTGATTGTAGATATTTAACCATTTTGGTGGGGCTATCATTAATCTTGTAACACCGTGGTATGCCATTTGTGTGCACATAACAAGCTCATAGTTGGATGATGTAGACTGACACCACCACTTCCCTCACTCACAAGTAACTAGTACAACTTCACTGCCTATTTACCACCAATCCTTTTTCTCACTAATGACCAAGTCCAATGGATTGGAGGACATGGTAATGCCACAATGTTTTTGTCATTGGTTCATTGCAACGACCTCAACTTATGGTAGAAAATTATAAGATGGAGACTTAAGTTGAAGGGTGTTCATTCCATACACCTACCGGTGAGTGGTCTTTGATGAATGTCTAGTGTTTGAAGCAAGGAGTATTAGTCCCGTTACTTGTGCTCTAGTGGTCTTCTTTACATTTTGCATTGCTTCAAACACTAAGACATTCATACTTCAAACACTAGTCATTATTTATTTCGTGTCTAGTGCTCTACGCCGGAGAAAGAGAAGAGACTGTCGGAGAGAAAAAGGATTTAGAAAATAATATTTTTATCATTTTTTATTTCGATTGACACCGTTAGGAAAGAGGGTATCAAGTTGATGACTATCAAAGTTGAAAATAACAAGTTAAACATTTGAAATAGTTTAGAGTATCAAGTTGTAATTTAGTCTATACAGATGCTGGGATGACTAGTACCAATCACTGTAATTAGATTCCTAAATCATAGTCATAGGTGACTCCCAAGAGTTACGTTATTGGCGGTTTACTCATGTTAAGGGTGTTGTAAGTGTACCTATTCCGTCTCCACTCAGTTCTTTTTCTAAGAAAGATAAACACATAATTAGATTTGAGTCACTGAAGGTGGAAATATATGTGGTTGTATTATCGACCACGATGAATCCCTCTGGGATTGTTTTCAGCTACTGCTGGCGTGGGGTTGCAAGGATGTGGTGGAGATGGGGATGAGCGATTGAGGAATGGAGTTTAAATTTTATAGAGCTTGAATGGATTGTGGCGAGCGTGATGGAATTATTGAGGTGAAGGCGGAAGTAGTGTGAATGTAGCAATAAATCTTGAATAGAATAGTAATATTATATCATGTTTATAATTAGTATAGGAGTACTTGTACATGACATGCTCTTGAATTAAGCCAAGAGCTTACTGAACCACCTAACTTTCTTATTACACATGGAGTGAATACATATCGGGAGGGACAGCAACCTCGATTGTTCCTTCCAGCATCTGCACCACTTTCTTCATGCTAGGTCTCATCCATGGCTCCTCCTGAATGCAAGAGATACCAACCAATGCAAACCTTTCCAGCCTCATCCCGTCCTTCATCGCCTCCTCGTCTTCCTCCACCAGCAGGTTCAGTCTTCCGGTCCGATAGCACTCCTTCGTGCAGTCAACCAGCGTGGGCTTCACTTCGCTCCCAAAACCATAGTCCCAGTCCAAATTCTTCCTGCAACATATAATTTCCAACAGCAGCACCCCGAAGCTGTACACGTCCACCTTCGCGGTGATCGCAGAGTTCTTGAACCATTCCGGCGCAAAGTACCCTATAGTGCCTCTGATGCCCGTGCTCGTCCGCGTCTGCTCGAGCCGTAGGAGCTTTGCCAGACCGAAATCGGCTATCTTCGCGACAAAATTGTCGTCCACGAGTATGTTCTGAGGCTTTATGTCGCAATGAATGATCTGCGTCCTGCACTCCTCGTGGAGATACGCCAGCCCCCTCGCGATCCCCAGAGCGAGCTCGATTCGCTGGTTCCAGTCGGGCGAGTCGCTTCCGAACAGGAACTTGTTCAGCGACCCGTTGCTCATGAACTCGTAGACCAGAAGGCGGTGCGCCCCCTCCTTGCAGAACCCGAGCAGCCGGACGAGGTTCTTGTGGTGGGTCAGGCCGATGGTGTGAATCTCGTTCATGAAGTCCTTCTCGGCTGCTTCGAGTTGGTACATACTTTCCAACTTCTTGACGGCTATGAGAACTTCGGTGTCGTGTGACTCTAGCGCGCCTTTGTAAACCGTTCCGAAAGCTCCTCTGCCGAGCTCCTCGCTGAAGCCCTTGGTTGCGTCCTCCAGCTCCTTGTAGGTGAATGAGCACAACGCAGGCCCTACCAAGCCTCCACTCGAAGTAGTCCTGACCAAAGTGCGCTTACGTGATCTTTTAAACAAGCGAGCTGCGAGCAGAGCGAGGTTCAAAATTACAGAAACGAGAAGGAACAACGATGCACCACCAATAGCCCAAATCCTCCATTCTCTTTTCTTTTCTTCAGTTTCCGCAGGGTTGCTCAGTGTCGAATATTTGATGAGTGTGTGTTGGTTGACATCGACTTTGACCATCCCATTTGAGAGGGGATATTTCTTCTTCCAACAGCTGCCATTGTTGTACATGGCCACTGCACAAAAACAGTCCTTTAAGCAGTTGATCCTGCAGTCGGTTTCGTTCATCGGGTTGTAGTGTTCCGCATCGGCCAATGGCCAATCTAGGTTATCGACCACCTGGAAGTCGAACGATGATTCTCCGCCCGGCTCGCAGCTTTGGGCTACGAAGTTGGGCTTGCATCCTTCATACTTTCTGTCATTGTCGATGAAAGAATAATGAGGTGCGCATAGACAGTCGACCCTCTCGTCCAGACCCATCGTGCAGTAGCTGTTGAAACCGCAGGCGCCGCTTCCGACTCCTGTGAGAAGTTTGGTGCAGATGTCTGAGGCTAATGTTTGCTTCACCATCCAGGTACCAGTAGTTACCTCATTCTTTGGAAACGTATATTGCCTGCAGACAGTATGGGATGTAAGTTATATATACCAGTAAATTCACCTGCATTGTATTGTACATCAAAATTTGTATTACACGTATAAAAATATTATAAATTACTAAAAATTAGATAGAAATTTAAATTATATTTTAATATTTTAAATATAATTTGAATATAATTTAATTATAACTTGTAATAAAATATATTTTTTGAATTTTAGATATGTGTTTAATTAGATAATATCTTATAGTTAGTTTAAATATAATTTAAATTTTGAATACATTTAGGATTTGTTATATATTAAGATGGTTTTTAATTTTTTTTTTTTCCTCAAAGATACAAGTAAATAATGTTACTTAATTTTTTTTATTTTAAAAAATTGATAATTTACATACGCTTAGACAGCTCAATTTTGAACTATTTCTAAGCCGCATTATATATATATATATATATATATATATATATATATACGAAAACTAAAAAATAGTCCTTTAACTATTTTAAATTTATATTATATTATATACATGATGCAAGACTATTTAAGAAAATTAAAGGACATAATTACTAGCTATCTCTATTAATTTTAATGAACAATTTTAGTTAATAAATATATACAAGAATATATTTTACAAAAATGTGATTTTTTTTTTCCATCATATCATATAGTAGTATAGAGTTATGTTCTTATTGCATGAAAAATTGAAGTTGTATCAATTTTAATAATATGATTTGTACCTTTACCGGTTCTAGCAACCAGAATAATTGGGCATTAATGGCTAGTACTGTTGAAAGTACTACTAAGTGCTGGAGATTGACAAAGAGTAAAAACTAATTGATAAAGGCAGCTACTGAGTCCCTACTAACGTGACCCTAGTGGGAAAGCATGGGAGAGAAAATGAGACCTCATATTTTGTATTTTGCAAGACTAAAAATATAATTATGTTAAAAAAAAAAAATCATATTTCATAAAATGTTAGTCAAGTATTTATCTTTTCGATAGATGTGGATAAAATTATTAAGCATATCTACGAGAATATTCCATGATGTGTTATATTTTTTCATGATATTGTGTTGGTTAATGTCAGTAACAAAAAAAGACGGATGCAAAAATAGAAGTATGAATAAATACTTGGAATCTAAGTAATTAAGTATTATTGGAACCAAAACAGAATATGGGAAATATAATTTCAATCCAAAGTCAAAAAAGAAATGAGATGAGAGTTCATATAGATGGACAAGAGATACCTTGATATCATTTGAATGCATTTATGATCAATCATTCATCGCAATGACGAGATTGAGAAAAATGTCTAGAATTAAAATAAGATGGTTGAAATGGAGGAGTATTTCTGGAGTCTTTGTGATCGAAAGATATCTCTGAAATTAAAAAAAAAAATCTACAATATGGCTATAAGACCAGTCATCTTGTATGAATTCCAATGTTAGACAATTAAAAAATATGCCCAGAAAAATAATTTAGTTGAGATGAAAATGCTAAAATGGATAAGTGACAATACATTAAAGGATAGAATAAAGAATGAGGTTATCCATAAAAAAAAATTAGAAGTGACGCCAACTGAAAAAAGATAAAGAAAAAATCTTCTTAAATAATTTAAACATGTGTAACACAGATCAATAGATGCTTCCGTAAGAAGAAACAATAAATAATAGTTAATGGAGCCATTGGAACTAGAAATTAGATGAATATAATTTAAAGTGCTAAAAAATGATATGAATTTTACTAAAAATCAAATTCTGGCCAACTGAATAAGTGGATTTGACCAAGATTTTCAAGATTTCTACTTATAAATATTGAGTTCGTACCAAAATTATTGTATGTTTAAATCAACGGATGTTATAACAAAAAACTTCTTTAGGGTTTTTTTTTTTTTGTTGAGTGAGATCGACCGCAGGAATCAACTTCTTCTTCTTCTTCTTCTTCTTCTTTCCCTTTGAGGTAAGACTTGGCATTATTTTTTTTATATATAAGTTGTATGCTTAAAGCCTTAAAGCAAACGGAAAGATACTAATAGAGCATTTTTTTAAGATTTGTTTTTTTGGTTAAGAGAGACTTTTATAGTGGTCGTAATCAACAACATCTTCTTCTTTTTTCTTAAAAAAAAAGAAAGGATCACACATTAGTCTATTCCTTTGAGGTGAGATTTTGATTTAACTTTTTATATATAAATTGTTGTTAAATTTTTTTAATTTATGGTTGACTTACAATTTATTGAAAAAATGTGTTCTTGCATAATTTTATAGTTATCTGTCGAGTCAATTTAGTTGCTTGAGTCAGCAATTACGAGTGAATTTTGTTCCTAAAATACATATTGGAATCAATCCCTTTCCGATAGGTGAGCTTTATAATTTTTTTTATTATAAATTGTTGTTCATTATCTTTATTTGTGGTTGACTAATTTATTAAAAATATATATTCTTGCCATTTGATTGCATAGTTATTCCTATTGAGATTGAAATCAACTAGTAGAGAAACTAAGAAATATTTTTTATATTACTTGTTGATTGTTTATTTGTTGTTAATTAATATTATTTGTTGATTATTTAGTTGTTAATTTTTTTATTACCATTATGAACTACCCGAACCATTGTTAGCTTTCTTTTTATTTATTTCTCTGGAACATCAATTTTATTATTTTTGTTTGGAACATCATCATTTTATTAGTATTTCATCATAACTTCTATTTTTTTGGATATTATATTATATATATTATTTGACTTTTTTATTTTGGGTTGATAATAATAATGTAGACGGAAAAAAAAATATTATATGAACATTAAGTTTTGATGGCCCTATTTTTAGAGTTCGTCTAGGTATCCAAATTTAAAGTCCAGCACTGCATGTTGTTTCTTTGTCAACAAATTTAGAGGCATTGTCTGATTTTATTATGTAAAACATTCAAAAGGTAAAACAAGCTCTGAAATCTAACATCTGAATACGAACAAAAATTCTTTCTAATTTTGTCTTAATATCTTTGTCAAATTATTTTTAATATAAAGATATAATAGTCTGAATTAAAAATATTTATTTAGTTTTAAGATATAAAACATGCAAACAAACAACTTCTATTAAAAGGTTATATTCACACAAACAAACAAGTAGCTTAATTTTTCAGATTCAGACTTCAGATAATTCATATTTTAGACTTTAGACTATGGTAGGATCTATATAGAGGCAGGGGAGGTAGCTGACTCGGACCTTGATTTTTGGTCATTTTTAGGGGCCACAATTTTTTTGTGTGTGGTTATTTTAAATTTCTTTTTCTCAACATATATATATATATATATATATATATATATATATATATATATATATATATGATTTCCGCTCTTAAATATAAATAGAGATTATATATATAAAGAGAGAGAGAGAGCGCAAATAGGGATCGGAATCCCCGCTCTTAACTATTTTCGCATGTTTTCCGAATTAGCAGTCATTGAATTATTATTTTTTACCATTTAGATTAGATCAAAATCTCGTAAAAAATTGGATAGTTTAATAATCTAATCTAAACGGCTAAAAAAGACAAACCAATAATTTCTATTTCAGAAAAAAAAATACAAAAATACATAAGAGCAAAAATCAGAATCCAACGATTGTAATCATGGAGATGCTTAAGGGGGTATCCGGATCCCTCCTCTACATGCAAATGAGACAGATTGCCCGAGTATTTTTGAGTTTGCGCAATGGAGAGTGGAAGGTTGGCAGGTGCTAAACTTGTTATTAGGGGAAATGATTGAATTAGTACGGTCGGTTGTTATGGTTGTCACCAACTTCTGGCTTCAATCGATCATGCTACCTCTGGCTACTATTGGAAGGTTGGAAAAATTGTGTGCAGTTCATATGGAGGGGTGGGGTTGAGGCCATTGCTTGGAGTTACTCTCTGCCGGCCTCGAGAGGAGGGTGGGGTAGCATACGACCAAATCCGGATGGTCCACTACAAATGCGAATATGCTGATATTGTATGGGTCAAAGGTTGCGCTAGCAAGATAGAATTTTACCTATATCGACTTCTGATAGGAAAATTACTCACAGTAGACCGACTATTCAGATTTGGGATTCGTGTTGGAGGTCAGTGATATATTTGACGTGTGGATAGAAAATTGAGACTATGAAGCATATATTTTTCTGGTGCTCCTCAACATGGCCTATATGGCAATCGCAACGGGTAAGGCTACAATTACAATTGCTAACCAGTGCTGACATTGACACATCGGTTAGAGAAATTGTAGCTAGGAAGAGCAGAGGAGAATCGTGGTTCCGGAAAGCTCATATCAGATTGGCGGCTTGGCGGCTGCGGTATGACATGTTTGGAGAGAAAGGTCGTATTTTCGATGGACTTCAGAGATCTATGATTGGTGTTATTCATGACATTAAACATGATGTATTTTTTAGAGTTCGTCTCCGAAACCTTAAGGTCAGGGCCGGCCCTACTTCAGTCTTTATACGACAAAACAACTTCAGATGACAAAACAAAAAAGAACATTACCGACAGAAACCCTAAAATATAAAATGAGCTAGTAAACTAAGTGATTGAATTTGAAGATCAGAGAAGCAGATATATGCATCAGCACGCAACAGTGACAACTTGAAAGGATGGCTTACCTGAATATACCATCGGAGTCGAGCGTCGCCCTGTGGTAGTGGTCGGCGGGAACTACTGTAGAGATTATATTATGAAGTGTATTGTTATAAGAGACGTCGATGCTTCCAGACCCGTTGTAGATGACCTGAAATATTCCTGCCCCGTAGACGTCAGTAGCCCAGTACCCCGTACCGGCGTAGCGGAACGGAGTCGGGAAGGCGACGGGATACATCGAGAGGTTGCCGTCGTCCTGCAGCACCAGCACGAACCTTCCGCGGGTGTAGTCGGTGTCCATGAGCCTCGCGAAGACTTGTGTTCCTTGCTTGAGCGTCTGGCCAGGCAGGACAGTGTCGGTCGGGTGGTCGAAGCTCTGCCACAGGACCGTGCCGTTCGCCGCCGAGAGCACGAGGTTGCCCGTGTCGAGGATCGCCACGTGGGAAGTATTCTTGTTCACGCCGGGGTTCCATATCTCTTGACCGGAGGGGTCCTTAAGAGAGAATTGCCCGTCGGGGCTTAGCGCGAGCTTGGAGCTTTCTGCGTCGACCGGGTGGTCTCCGTTGGCGCACCACACGATGGTCTTGTTGACCATCTTGTCGAACCATATGGCGAGGAGGGAGAGGGAGGTGTTGGCCGGGTGGGGGAGGAAGCCGAAGGCGAAGTCGCCGGATGGGGAGAGCCATGAGGTGGGCTTTGTGAGGGGAGTGAGGGTGGTTCCTATGCTTATGTTGTTGTAACTGTAAGCAGCAGGTTGAGCTAGTGATAGGTATTGGAGGAGGAAGAACACTAGTAAAAAGTTCAGGAATGATATTGCCATTATTTTATTTCTTTGCTGGAAAGACGATCGAGTTATGAAAAGAAAAATCATATGTTATAGGGAGGGAAGAAGAGAAGGAAAGGCTTGACGCGGTTTTCCTCAGCAGGAGACTTTTCCGTTCCAATGTGATAGTGAGTGAGGTGGAGGATGGTTCCCGAGTACTTCCATTGTCGCATCATTGTAAATATAGAAATTAATTTGGAAGGAGTCTAAGCTTTGGATAGCAATTCCAAAACATTTATTATTATTATTAATTTAGAGATTAGGGTTGGGTCATTATATATTTGTTTGCCATTATTAATCTAGAGATTAGTGATTATTATTGGAGGAAGAAGAACAGTAGTAAAAAAAACAGGAATGATATTGCCATTATATATTTGTTTGCTGAAGAGACGATCTAGTTAACAAACTGCTATCATATGTTATAGGGAAGAAAAGAAAAGGCTTGACACGGTCTTCCTGAGCAGAATACTTTTCTCGTTCATTTGGAAGGAGTCAAAGCTCAAGTGAGCCCGGTCGAACCCTGAATGGGCCGATCCGGACTTCGTCAATGGACAAATTTGACTCCGTCTATACGAAGATTCGGTAAACGTTGGGTTTAGATTGTTGGCCCTAATGTCTAGACCGGATCGAATCGGATCGGACAAAAATCTAGGCCGAACCTGATTTTCTCCAACTCATTCGGCCCGACCGGCCCGAACCCAATCACAGGTCTCGTTAGACCCAAAAAAATTTTCTGGCCCATAAATACCCTCCACTGTTACGGTTAATATAAACGTTGGGAGGTATATTTTGGTAAAAATAATCCTCCCAACAACCATTTTATTAACTGTGGAGATATTTTTACCAAACTAATCCCAAATTCTATCCGTTTTTTTACCGTTAATCAGAAATATTTTGGTTATTTTGCTGAAAATAATCAAAATATTCCTATAACAGCTATTTTCTAAGGTATTGGTGTCACCCTCATTTTTTCAAATAAGAATAATTTGTCATTTAGGATAATTATATTATTTTAGTGATTTAATAATTAATTAGTATGCTATATTAATAATTATGGTTGTGCTATATTTTAATTATATTTAGTGGGCTAACCAATAGTTAGACTAGATACATGTGAACCAAATTAGAATTTGTCATGACAACTTGTGAGCCCAACATGGACCATGCCCAATAGACCCATTCCCACTAATTAATTAGGATGATTAGACTAATTTGCATTAGAGTAGAATTTTCCAAAATAGTCTCCCTAATTATTTTCAACATGTAGAGACAAATTAGACCTTTGCAAATGGCTTGAGAGAGGGGGCAAGGGCTGGCCACTATAGAGAGGCTCTCCTCTCTTTCTCTCCTTCTCATTTGTACTCTCATTTTAGATCCCCAAATTCATAGATCCCCAATTCACTCCACCCCTCCATCAATTGACCTAAAATTCACCTTATTTTCCTTTCATTTTCATCCCTCAAGGAGCTTTGGAGCTTGGAGTAGCAAGGAGCACAAGAGAAGGAGCTTTGGTGGAGAGATCGTGTCTGGATCGTGTCCATTGTGCATTTCATTGAGAATCCATCTCCCAATAGATATAGATCTGAATTTTCCTTCATTCTAACTTCTAAATCATGCATTTGACCATTAGAAATTACCCCATGGCATAGTGCTACCAATAGAAACAAGTTCTAGGTCAATTGGTTGTGTATAGAGAATTCTACATAGATTTTTGTATGTATTTTGGGAGAATTACGAGATTGACAAATCAATTGTGTGTCATGAGACTAATTTAGTCTAACTAGACTTAGATCGGGGTTGTGGGACTAGCTACGTGTCCACAATTAGACACGAGTAGGCCGTATCACGATACGGTGCGATACTGTGTAATACGAAGCTCTATTTTGGGTATTTTGTACAATTACTCTTCAATTCTATTGTAACTAGTTGTAATAATTATATTTTGATGTATTTAATATGTGGAATGATTAACAAGGAGTATTTGGGGGTTTTTGGCTTCTAATGGGGTGCGTATCATGGGTACTTTAGTTGTATACTCTAGGTGTTTGCTTAAATGCTTCTACAGATGTATGAATAGGATTATATATGTATATGTATTTATTCATTCATGATTTATTTATCAAATACATGTGTGTGATTAGTTATAGATGGGTGACTGTGTGAGTGTGTTAGATGTGTGCAACCAATGGGGAGAATTAGGGTAGGTTGCAGTAGCAGCAACAAGCGAGATTAGAGCTCAAGAAGCCATCAGGGGCACCTGAAGGTGCAATATTGATGCACTACTGTGCAGTACAGAGTCTGAGAGCAGTTCCGAGAGTAACTTACCTGAATACAGACAGATCTTAAAGGGAAGTTGAGCTCGGGCCTGAGCAGTAGCAGCAAATGGAGTTTAAGGCTGCATCAGGGTGTGCGTTGGTGTATCAGATGTTAAGGGGAGCTGTTGGTGAGTGAGAGGTGTGTGTGGGTGTAAGGTTGATATTTGATAGTTGATAGTGACATATGGCGAGTGGAGTGTGCCACACTTGTGCAGTATGAATTAGAGGTCAAGGAGACCCCTGATCACTGATACTCAAGTAGCAAATTGCCACTGATACTTGAGTATAATTCCTCCTAGTTAGAACTGAATATGAGTGTTAGATGGTAGTATCTTTATGCCTGAGAATGATTTGCATTCAAGGGTGCCATGGGGAGTGTTTAGTAGCATGGAAGGTCAGGCAGTGCCTACATGTGAGTATCAATGCACATAGACAATGGGGTCGGGTTTTGGTCAGAAATGGTTAAATAGCAGCAGTAGTGAAAAGTGATGTGAAGTTAAGTATCGAATATGTGTATACTTGTGGGTAATGTAAGTATATCCTTGGGGGTTAGCTCGGGTTGATCACTGACTGTGTACTTCCAGTTTTGAGGAGTGAGGTGAACTGATAACTAAAGTATCAGTGAGTGATACTAGTGTGCATCCATGAGTGTGTTTAGAGATTGGGATATGAGGACCAGTGACTGAAGGGAGAGTGCCAGTTTATGCACTGTTATAGTGGGTGTTCAGATGTTAACAGATTGGGTGTGTGTGTTTGTATGCAGGGAAGTGAAGGGGGGGGGGGGGCTCGAGTATCTCTCTGATACTCGAGAATATCAAGTAGTAGCAGTTGCGGTAGCAACTAGAGGTTAGGCAGCAGCATGTAACATCAGTAGAGTAGGGGTGTGTAGGAGTCTTGGTTTGGGTTAGCAAGTGTGGCTTAGAACAGTAGGTTGGACAACGTGAACACATTGGGAAGTATTGACTTGCACATCAAGTCTGCAAGTATGGCAGATCATGGATGGAATAATATGTATCAAACTTTAGTTAAGGTAGTGTGTATCTATGACTAGGGTATTTACTAGAACTAGTTAGTATAAACCAAATAACCTAGTTTAGCTAGTATGGGCTAATTAGTGACCAATATAGACCAATACACCTAAAATTAACCTAGAAAGCATATTAGTGCATTGTTTAACTCAATTATCACTCATTACACCAATTGACATAATATTTCCTAAATAGGAGTGTGTGACACCAGCTTGGACATCGAGAGACATTCATTGCTCAGGACCAGAGGAAGTATATCTCCCTGTTAGTTTTTATTTTATGATAATGTATATATCACTTGTTCTAGAACTGTTTACTTGATTCTGATACAGTGGCTACATAGACTGATACTAGATGGATCCTGTCATGGGATGTTATTCCCTACCATATTCAGTGGGTACTCCTTCACATGTATTTTATCGTGTGTATCGGGTATTGATTATCGTGTACTTCGTGTTCACACACTGCTCGTGTTCAGTGTGCTTATATTCGTGTTCATAACGTGTCATAATTGGATCCATAAGTATTGGTTGGAGATGGGGGAGTATGAGTTGGTTATGTGATCAAGCCCAGTATATTCGTGTACATGTCGATTACATATCACACGTGTAATCGAGTTACCATATTGTATTCGTGTTCAACCCAAACCGATCACATAACGAACTTGTACTCTATGCCACATTAGCTAGTTTATCTATTTTCATCACTTGCAGTTATTCATATTGCCTGTTATTCATTCCATTACTTCACATGTTTACTCTAGTTTATTTCTGTTTCCTATTGCTAGTTATCTTGTATTCTTTTCTATTATTTGTCATATATGATCTACCATATATTTGGAACTGCTTTAAGATTTTTGTACTTTGCTCCAATCCTGACTGGATATATTTTTCAGAAGATTAGCTTGTGGATTAGTGTCCCACTTATTACGGGCCGCAGGACGGTGAGCCATTAGAGGATTCTCCCCTAGAGTAGGAGGACCTAGTGCCAGTGACCGAGGAGGCCTAGTTTTATATTTTTGGATATTGTATTAGTCTCATTTCTAGACTCATGGCATGTATATATTATTTTGGGGTTGGTTATGTCTATACTTATGGATTTAGACTTGTGGATGTATTGTGACCCTTTTTCTCTCTTTTATTCCATATCATGCTTTCATCCTCCTTTAGTTTTATATTCTGATTGAGTATTGTTTACCATTATCATGTACCATATTGTTCCTCCTTTTGGAGTTAAGATAGCATGACAAGTACCCTCTTATATATTGTGGGAGATATGTACATAGTTATATTGACCAGACAATATTCTACCGCCGATGCTGTGGCGTAGGTTGGACGTTGTTCACTACTCGTGCCCTTATTCCGGGTGCGGGTCATGATAATTGGTGGCCATTTGGCAACACAATTTTATATAAATAGGACTTAATTCATCTCATCTAAATTTACCAAAACAAAATTTTTATTCCTCTACTAATGTCACGACCCGCACCCAAAAAATCGGGTATGAGTCGTGGGTACGTCCAGCCTACGCCGCAGAATCGACGATAGAATGCTGTAAGGTCCGTTCTAGGTCAACAATCTATCTATATAACTCACAAAAAACTGACAATAACCTCTCCAAAAGGAGGGCAACCACGCAATATATATATATATATATATATATATATATATATATATATATATATATATATATATATATATATATATATGAATAATCCTCTCTAAAAGGAGGGCAACCACGCAATATATATATATATATATATATATATATATATATATATATATATATATATATATATATATATATATATATATATATATGAATAATCCTCTCTAAAAGGAGGGCAACCACGCAATATATATGAATACTCAATCACAATAATCTAGGGGAAGAGTAAAAGCACGATATGATAGCGAAAGGAACCAGAACAAAAGAGAGCAAGACAATAACCAAAAATATACAGTCCAAGTCTATAATATCTACAACATCTCACAGGCAACAAAATAATAAGTTCAATCATCCAAATAACAACTGGGAACAACCCAGGAAACCCACCTAGCTAACTAGGGCACTAACGGCGTCTCCTCGGTGCACTCCTCCTCGATCTCGGGGTCACAACCCTCGTCAACACCCGGCCCGTAGAACGTCGGGCAGAAATCCTCAGGATCCTCTAGAAAAAATATGCCCAGTCAGGACTGGAGCGAAGTACATATCTCTGAAAGCAACTCCAAATACATGGTAAGGTGTATATGACGAGCAATAGAAAAGTATACAAGATGCACAGGAAATAAATACATGCTGGAGCAGAATAAGTAGCTGCAAGTAAACTGGAGAGCAATACAAGTAGAGAAGTAACTACATGTGAGAAAACATGAATACTAGCTAGGTGCCTTGAGCACAAGTTCGTTATGTGATCGGCTTAGGTTGCACATGAAAAATACTACGATAACTCCGTTATGCGTGAGTTGCATAACCACGTACACATGAATACTGTTTGGCTTTGATCACATAACCAACTCCTACTCTCCTCCCCCACTAATACTCTTGGATCCAACCACGGCACGCTACGTACATGATAATAGCTCGCGCACATGAAGGCAAGAGCACATGATAGCACATGAGAATCAATACCCAAGCACATGATGAAATACACGTGATAGAGTACCCGCTGAACACGGTAAGGGGGATAGCATCTCATGACGGGATTCACTAGTACCAGCTTGTGTAACAATGTGTCAGAATCAAGTATTACAGTTCTAGAACAGGTGATATAAACGCTATCATGAAATGGAAACTATCAGAGGTAGGTACTCGCCTGATGTCCTGAGCAACTGATGAGAATCGAGATCCGGACCGGTGTCACAAGAACCTATTACGAAAAGCAGAATTAAACAGGTTTCTATGGATTTAAACTGATATAAAATAATAAAAAACAGGCTTCAAGGGTTATTCTAGGTCGAACGGGTCAAACCGGTGAAATTTGGATCAAAAAGTCAACACGGGGTCCAAAAGTCAACTCTAGGTCAAAACTAGGTCAAACGTTGACTTTTACGGTCAACGAGGACAATTATGGTCAAAGTTAGGTCAAACTAGGGTGCCCCTAAAATTCTAGGTCAAAACTAGCTCATTAAGCTAGTAAACTCTCAAACTCGCCTCCTCGAGATACCGGGATACCCTCGGTATCCGATACCTCGCCCTAGGCCACGCACCCCGCCTAAACCCGCTAAAACCTATGCTAGCATGCGTAAATATATACACATATACATATAAAAATCACTCCAATACTATTCCTAGGCTATTGCTCAAATACCCCGCTCGAAACTCAATACCTTGGTGAGATACCTTGATATCTCAATGTATTGGGATATCTCTCTCATACCCCTCTAACTAGCAATTTAGTTAGCTATCTAAGTATATAGATATATACCTAGCTATAATCTAGGCTAAAACATCTATATCTATCATATATTATACATATCTAAGTATCTATATGCATATATATATAGATATCCACAACACACATATATAATACCTTATACCCACTCTCAATATGTATATATATCTATCTAGATATCTATACATATATATATTGCTATAGGTATATATCTAGCTATATGTAAATATATCTATACATAAACACACACACACACACACACACACACACACATATATATATATATATATATATATATATATATATATATATATATATATATATATATATATATATATATATATATAATACCTATCTATCTATCTATCCATCTATCTAACTATCTATTTAGCTATCTATCTATCTATCAATCTACGTATCTATCTAACTACCTATCTACGTATCTATCTAACTATCTATTCATATATTTATCTATCACTATAACTATCTATCTATCTAGATATATCTATTATCTATCTATAAATCTAGCTATCTATTTCTCTCTCACACTCGCTCGCTACTAGCCGCTACTGCGAATGCTGCTGCTGCTGCATGCTTGTACTGCTGCTGCTGCTGCATTTAACTGCTGCTGCTGTGCAGCTGCTGTGTCCGCTGCGCTGCACTGCCTCGCACACCCACGAGCACGCACACAAACACAATCACACACACAGATATCTATATATATATATATATATATATATATATATATATATATATATATATATATATATATATATATATATATATATATACCAACATACATATAAATATATATACAACTATATATATATATAGACACACACTAATACATATATATATATACACACACACATTTATAAATATATATATATATATATATATGCACACACACACACACACACACACATATATATATATATATATATATATATATATATATATATATATATATATATATACACACACACACTCAAATATATATACACACATACACATAGACATATATATACACAAGCACATATATATAAATACACACATATATATAGACATACAAACACATATACATATATATAGACACACACATAAATATATATATATATAGACACATAAACACAAACACAACACTACACACAACCACGCACACAACACTCTCCAACGCGCACACAACCACCCCTACGCACGCAAACACCTACATATATATAAAAGATAACCCGAGAATTCTAGCACACACTCCCCGAAGCTAACCTAACGCGCGCACAAGCCCGAAACTACGAAACCAAGTCGAAATGGCCGTTCGGTCATTTCGACGAACATGCGGTGTGCGGTTCGGAAAATCTCCTGAAACGCACAACAAACCAACTCAGAATCGGCCCAAAATTTATCCACGGGTTCTAAACGATGTCTATATCCTAGAAAAAATGCTACCCCGTCTATTCTAGGCCCGTGGAGAAAATGCACACGCACTTAGAACCGACGACGACGAAAATCCCAAATTCGTCCGAAATGCCCGTTTCTCCGCGACACGATTTTCCGTGTCCGAACGGAGACACGCACTTACCCTCAAGACACCCGACAACGTCTACCTAGGTCCGTCTAACCTAGGGCATCACCCAAAATTGGGCCAAATTCGGATTCCACCCGAAATTGACACAAAACCTAGTGTCAAAGTCTCTAAACTCAACCAAACTAGTTCCAACTTCCTCCCACGGGTAGGATTAGGGTCTATGAAGGTTTTAAACCACTAATTACACTACATAAGAGTAATTAGCAAGATAAAAGTTAGGATTTACCTCTTGGGAGTTGGAATTCCAATGCCAAAGTCTCCAATCCACTTGAAATCACCTCCCTCAAGCTCCAAGCCTCCAAATCTAGCCTCCACACCAAGTCTAGGCTCTACCCACCTAGGTTAGGGAAAATGTAGGGTTAGAATTCATATAAAGAAGAAGGAATGGAAGAAGGAAGGAAGAAAAATGGAGAGAACTTACTTGGAAGAAGGAAAAAAGAAGAAAGAAGAAGTGGAGAAGAAGAAGTGAAGAAGAAGAAGGAAATGGGGGGGCTGCTGTGTGCTGGTCGGGTGTGGGCTGGGAATAGGCCGGTCATGCACTAAAAAGGGTTTCACAAGTCTCCAAATGCCCAAAATGCCCTCCTCTCACTTGGGTTTTGGATTTCGGGTTCCAAAAGCACTCAAACTAACTCAAATTCTCTCCAACTAACCCACTAAAAATATAATAAATATTCTAAACCCAAAAATAGGTCTCACAAGGGTGTGGGTTGGGTCGGACATGGGTCCAGGCTATCCAAAACCCTAAAACAATCAAATAAAAATAATACAATCACTAATTAAATATAAATATAATTAATTAAATACAATACACAATTTACAAAAAAAATCCTTATTTTCTAGAATCGGGTAGTGACAAGCCTACCCTCCTTAAAATAATTTGGTCCTCGAAATTATAAGACGAAACTAGGACATGAATGCAAAGAAAAGAACCATACCTCAGGTCTCGAAGAGATAGGGGTATCGCTCGCACATTTCATCCTCCCTCTCTCAGGTCGACTCACCCGGAGAGTGATGCCTCCACGCGACGCGAACCAAGGGAATAGTCTTGTTCCTCAACACCTTCTCCCGCCGATCCAAAATCTCCACCGGCTGCTCTGGATAGCTAAGAGTAGGGCCCACCACGATCTCTGAGTGATCCAATACGTGACTGGAATCCGCCACGTACCGTCTCAACTGCGACACGTGGAACACATCATGAACTCCCTCCAGCGTAGGCGGCAACTCAAGCCTATACGCCACGACGCCGACCCTCTCAAGGATATGGAAGGGTCCGACGAAACGTAGGCTAAGCTTTCCGCCTCCACCGAAGTAAATAGTGTCCCGCGTCGGAGAAATCCTCAGGAACACCAGATCTCCAACCTAGCACAAACAAGGTCTCAGCACTTAATCTAAAACAAGCAATCACAAGCAAACACAAGAACAAAATCTAGATTCTAAGCTATACCTCGAACTCCAAAGGTCTCCGGTGGCTATCGGCCCAATGCCGCTGCCTGTCCTGCGCCACCCGAAGTCTATCTCTAATGAGCTTGACCTTCTCCGCTGCATCAACCACCATCTCCGGGCCAAGCAAATCTCTCTCGCCTACATCATCCCATGATAACGGAGTGCGACACCTCCGTCCATACAACGCCTCGAAAGGTGACATCTCGATACTGGCTTGGTAGCTGTTGTTGTAAGCAAACTCTACCAAGTGCAAATGATCCTCCCAAGAGCCTCTGAAATCCAAAACAAAAGTGCAAAGCATGTCCTCAAGTGTCTGGATGGTCCTCTCTGACTGACCATCTGTCTGTGGGTGATATGCATTACTAAACTTGAGCTGGGTGCCCAAGCTAGCCTGCAGACTCCTCCAGAAATGCGAAGTAAAGCGACTATCCCGATCTGATACTATGCTCACAGGAACTCCATGCAGTCTGACTATCTGGCGCACATACATCCCTGCTAGTCTCTCTGTAGACGTACCCACTTTGAATGGTAGAAAGTGGGCCGATTTGGTTAACCTGTCCACGATGACCCAAATCGCATCCTTCCCGCCTGGAGAACGGGGGAGTCCAGAAACAAAATCCATGGTCACATGCTCCCATTTCCACTCCAGAATGGATAACGGCTGGAGCAATCCTCCTGGCCTCTGTCTCTCTGCCTTCACCTGCTAGCACACTAAGCATCGGGATATGAAGCGCGCTACCTCCCGCTTTATCCCGTACCACCATACATGCTCTCTCAGATCTCTATACATCTTGTTGGCACCTGGATGCATAGAATACTGGAATCGATGCGCCTTCTGAAGAACCTCCTCGCACAACGACCCACTCGGCACACACAACCTGGTACCGTGCCGCAACGAACCATCATCAGCAATGGTGAAGTCATCTGACAAACCAATCTAAACCTGCGCCATGATGCTCTTCAGGGACTCATCATCAAACTGTGTAGCCCTGATCCAGTCTACCAACTCTGACTGAATCTGCAGTCCCCACATCTGCATCTCAACTCCAGGCACTATCACCTCAATGCCCAAGCTCTCTAGATCTGCCAGAAGATAACGATCTGTAGTCAGGCACATAGCTACCGGATACCGGCTCAACGCATCTGTAACTACGTTCGCCTTCCCTGGATGGTACTGCAACAATATGTTGAAGTCTTTCATCAACTCCAACTATCTCCTCTGCCTCATGTTCAGCTCTTTTTGGGTAAACACATACTTCAAGCTCTTGTGGTCTGTGAACATCTCCACACGCTCTCCGTATAAATAGTGTTTCCATAACTTCAGAGCAAAGATAACCGATGCCAACTCCAAATCGTGGGTAGGATAGTTCTTCTCATGAGGACGTAATTGCCTAGAAGCATAGGCAATCACCCTCCCATTCTGCTGCAACACACAACCTAGTCCCTTCCCCGATGCATCACTATAGATAGTGAATCCTCCAGAACCTGATGGCAACGTCAACACTGGAGCTGTTGTCAATCTCCTCTTCAGCTCATCAAAAGCGATCTGGTACTCCTCTGACCAAACAAACTCTACGTCCTTTCGGGTCAGCCTGGACAATGGCTCTGCAATCCGGGAAAAATCCTGAACAAATCTCCTGTAGTAGCCTGCCAGTTCCAGGAAATGCCTGACCTCGGCTACTGAACTCGGAGCACTCCATGCCTCAACTGCCATGATCTTTCTCGGATCCACCGAGATCCCCTCTCCAGTCACCACATGACCAAGGAATTCAACCTTGTCAAGGAAGAACTCGCACTTCAAGAGCTTTCCATAAAACTTCTCCTTCCTGAGAGTCTCTAGCACTATCCTCAGATGCTCCTCGTGCTCCTCTGGGGTCTTCGAATACACCAAGATATCATCTATAAATACTACAATAAACCTGTCTAGATGCTGATGGAACACCTTGTTCATCAGATTCATGAACACTGCCGGGGCATTAGTCAACCCAAACGGCATCACCATGAACTCATACTGTCCATATCTGGTCCGAAAAGCTGTCTTTGGAATATCCTCCTTCCTGACCTTCACCTGGTGGTAGCCTGTCCTCAGATCAATCCTGGAAAACACCCTCGCTCCGCTCAGCTAGTCACATAGATCATCAATACGCGACAGCGGATACTTGTTCTTTATTGTGAGGTTGTTCAGAGCCCTGTAGTCGATACACATCCGTATTGACCCATCCTTCTTCGGCACAAAAAGTACCAGAGCACCCCACGAAGAAGAACTAGATCTGATAAATCCCTTGTCCTGAAGCTCATCTACCTGCTTCTTCAACTCTATCAGCTCACTGTTGCTGACTCTATAGACGTGCTGGGATATCGGCTCCGCGCCTGGCACCAAGTCTATAGAGAACTCCATATCTCTGTCTGGAGGTAACCCTGGCAACTCCTCCGGAAAGACATCCATGTATTCCTCTATCAGTGGATGTAGCAACCTCGGCTCTACCACCAGGGCTCCGCAGAATACTCCCTCGCTCTGCTCCGCTGCTCCTCTGGCAAACTAAAACTCTAGCTCACCCGGCGGACTAAACAAAACTCTGCCTCCACGATAATCTATACTAGCACAATGCATACTCAACCAATCCATCCCGAGTACAATGTCGTAGCTCGAAAGTGGCATTACGAGTAGGCACACACTCAACTCCCGGCCTCCCAAGGTAACTCTTCGGTCTCTGCAGACATCACTAACTAGGATGATACCACCCCCGGTCGTGATATTGTAGAGTCTAGCTAAAGGTTCAGCACAAGATGGTGTCTAACAGCAAAAGATACAGACACAAAGCTATGGGAAGCACCGAAATCAAATAAAGCAAGTGCTAGAATAGAATCAAGAAGAACAGAACCTGAGATCACATCACCAACGGTGCAAGATACGATATCATCAAGGAAGGACAGTAATATTGCAAAAGAAAACAATTTCAGGAAAATTAAAAATAGCAAAAGAAATCAGGAAGGGTCCTAGTTGTGATTGAGCACACTCTCTCTCAGCCTGTATCCTATATCCTATTGCAGGTAAACCTAAAAACTAGACATGCATGGGCCGCCACCAAAAATGTGTCACGATCCGCACCCGAAAAATTGAACATGAGTCGTGGGTACGTCCAGCCTACGCCGCAGAATCGGCGGTAGAACGCTGTAAGGTCCGTTCTAGGTCAACAATCTATCTATATAACTCACAAAAATCTGACAATAACCTCTCCAAAAGGAGGGCAACCACACAATATATATATGAATAATCCTCTCCAAAAGGAGGGCAACCACGCAATATATATGAATACTCAATCATAA